>JACATO010001795.1:0-28364 GCA_018389105.1 Nautilus pompilius | reverse complement strand
TATTTAGTTGCACAGCACATCAGTAAAAGAAAACTAACTACATATTAAACAAATTGCAATTAGTGTAAAAGGTTTTTTTAAAAGAAAAACCTGTTTTTTTAAATAGCTCGTTAGTTTTTTTGAAATTTTAATTAAAAGATTAAAGGAAAAAATGAACGACTGAAGTTTCTTAATAAATTGCTATTTAATAGTTAAATTAATAACGAAATGATGCACATACACGTAAAAGTTTGTACGTACACGAAGGTGTCAATATTCTTGTGTGTTTACAGTGCGTAAATGTAATATTTGTATTTGTACATATATCTACATTTATATATATATTGCATGCATATAATTATACACAGATTTTTATATAAGTCAATTTAGAAACGCGAGTGTGTGTGTGTATAGTATTCTTTTTTCTTTGTAATGCGCACACACGCATGTATATATATATAACATGTTTTTATATATGGGTGTGATTATATAATATTCTTTGCGTGTGTATATATATAATACATAGCATTATACTTTTGTTGAGTGTGAACAGTCGTACAGCAAACGACGAGGCTAATGAAAGACAAATAAACGTTGGGAGGGAGGAGAAAAGCTAATCGGGCCAGGGAGCTCCGCCGCTGGTAGCGGGTGACCGTCAGTCAGTGAACCAGCACGAAGAGGGCGTCAACAACAATTACTACCTTCACTACAAGTCTATCTGTGACCTTGTCCCCACGAGCAGGTGACACCTCACCTGGCAACAGCCTCCTGGCCGTCCAAGACCATCTCGGGCGAGATCTGCTGCAGGGTGTCCCAGTCCAGCGTTTTCGTCCCTTGTAACTTGATTTTCTCCGGCTCCTTGCCGTTCACTAAGTCAGTCATGAAAGCGATGTAGGTGATGGCCAGACGCAGGGTTTCTATCCGCGACAGCCTCTTCTCGTAGGCGAACGTCGGCACGCGCTTCCTCAAGGTGTCGAAGGCCTCGTTCAGGTTGAACATCCTCCGCCTCTCCCGGATGTTGGCGGCCCGCCTCTGCGCCATGGTGGGGACACGCCGACGTTTCGGCTTTCCGTTGGCCGCCGGGTCGAAGCTAGTGGCCGGATGGGTGATGTGGGACGCGAACCGGGCCGGCAGGGAGAGCCCGTTGAACGGAGCCTGCTGGGAGTGGCGGGCGGGGCACGTCCACGACCAGTCCGCGCCGATTCCCAGGGGTCGGGTGTATTGGGGGGCGAATCGCACCCCGGAGAAGCCGTCCTGGCGCGAGCACGCGCTGCTGCACGCCGTCTCGGAGGCCCGCACGGCCGGGTAGGAGTAGAACCCCTTCAGGTAGGGCGAGTAGTCGGCCTGCAGCGATAGCTGCTTGGGGGACTCGGCGGAGGCGGTGGCGCACGGATCCCGCGCTCCCGGCTCATTCATCTCGGCGTCTGCGGCACGTGCGAACGAACGCTAGCGCCCCTCTCCTCCAGGCTTCCCGGAAGAACTGTAGCCGTCCTCGAGTAAACACACGCGCGCGGTCATTAGGGAATTGTCGGCGCGTGGTCGGGACGTCAATTTATAACTTCACGCCTCATCGCCATCCGAGCCGCATTAGAATTTCAAATATCGAGCTGCCGATTGACGGGGCCCGTCCGCAGCCGTCCATTGGTCGGCCGAGGAGATAATGTATTGGCTCGAGAGCAGCGATCCCAGCCTCTACGGCGGCCGATTTTCCGTTCAATCGAATCAGTCGCTCAAGAAGCCGTTTAATCCAGCGGGGTGGGTGGGTGGGTGTCAGCTGGCATCTGTCAGACCGACTTCGCTCCTTCCCGATGTTGACTATTTTCCAGTTTTGATTTCGAAACGAAACCGCACGCAACGACTTCCATCAGAAATTAATAACAAACAACAACACAACAACAGCAGCAGCAGCAGCAACAATATATTTTACGATAGAAAGGAGAAGGAATTATTAACAACAGCCTGATGAACAGGGAGTTCGCTTTATTTAGGATAAAAAGAAAAATAGTAATAAAACTGCCAGTTCCGTTGAAATTAAAAAAAATAAATAAATTAGGAAAGAAGAAACTGCGGTTTTAACCCGTTCCCTGGCAAGGGAAAGCGGAGGGGCGAACGACGAGAATGGTCTTCCTGCTATGGCAAAAAAAATTCTTCGCAGTTTCGCCCACCCACCTCAAAGAATTGAATAGCACGAATCTTCCGACCTGAATAAGTAATAAATAGTACGTATCTTCCGACCTGAATAAGTAATAAATAGCACGAATCTTCCGACCTGAATAAGTAATAAATAGCACGAATCTTCCGACCTGAATAAGTAATAAATAGTACGTATCTTCCGACCTGAATAAGTAATAAATAGCACGAATCTTCCGACCTGAATAAGTAATAAACAGTACGAATCTTCCGACCTGAATAAGTAATAAATAGTACGAATCTTCCGACCTGAATAAGTAATAAATAGCACGAATCTTCCGACCTGAAATAATAAATAAATAGCACGAATCTTCCGACCTGAATAAGTAATAAATAGCACGAATCTTCCGACCTGAATAAGTAATAAATAGCACGAATCTTCCGACCTGAATAAGTAATAAATAGCACGAATCTTCCGACCTGAATAAGTAATAAATAGTACGAATCTTCCGACCTGAATAAGTAATAAATAGCACGAATCTTCCGACCTGAATAAGTAATAAATAGTACGAATCTTCCGACCTGAATAAGTAATAAATAGTACGAATCTTCCGACCTGAATAAGTAATAAATAGCACGAATCTTCCGACCTGAATAAGTAATAAATAGCACGAATCTTCCGACCTGAATAAGTAATAAATAGCACGAATCTTCCGACCTGAATAAGTTATAAATAGCACGAATCTTCCGACCTGAATAAGTAATAAATAGCACGAATCTTCCGACCTGAATAAGTAATAAATAGTACGAATCTTCCGACCTGAATAAGTTATAAATAGCACGAATCTTCCGACCTGATAATAAGTAATAAATAGCACGAATCTTCCGACCTGAATAAGTAATAAATAGTACGAATCTTCCGACCTGAATAAGTTATAAATAGCACGAATCTTCCGACCTGAATAAGTAATAAATAGCACGAATCTTCCGACCTGAATAAGTAATAAATAGCACGAATCTTCCGACCTGAATAAGTAATAAATAGCACGAATCTTCCGACCTGAATAAGTAATAAATAGTACGAATCTTCCGACCTGAATAAGTAATAAATAGTACGAATCTTCCGACCTGAATAAGTAATAATAGCACGAATCTTCCGACCTGAATAAGTAATAAATAGTACGAATCTTCCGACCTGAATAAGTAATAAATAGCACGAATCTTCCGACCTGAATAAGTTATAAATAGCACGAATCTTCCGACCTGAATAAGTAATAAATAGCACGAATCTTCCGACCTGAATAAGTAATAATAGCACGAATCTTCCGACCTGAATAAGTAATAAATAGTACGAATCTTCCAACCTGAATAAGTTATAAATAGCACGAATCTTCCGACCTGAATAAGTAATAAATAGCACGAATCTTCCGACCTGAATAAGTAATAAATAGCACGAATCTTCCGACCTGAATAAGTAATAAAATAGCACGAATCTTCCGACCTGAATAAGTAATAAATAGCACGAATCTTCCGACCTGAATAAGTAATAAATAGTACGAATCTTCCGACCTGAATAAGTAATAAATAGTACGAATCTTCCGACCTGAATAAGTAATAAATAGCACGAATCTTCCGACCTGAATAAGTAATAAAATAGTACGAATCTTCCGACCTGAATAAGTAATAAATAGCACGAATCTTCCGACCTGAATAAGTTATAAATAGCACGAATCTTCCGACCTGAATAAGTAATAAATAGCACGAATCTTCCGACCTGAATAAGTAATAAATAGGACGTATCTTCCGACCTGAATAAGTTATAAATAGTACGTATCTTCCAACCTGAATAAGTTATAAATAGCACGAATCTTCCGACCTGAATAAGTAATAAATAGCACGAATCTTCCGACCTGAATAAGTTATAAATAGCACGTATCTTCCGACCTGAATAAGTTATAAATAGTACGTATCTTCCAACCTGAATAAGTAATAAATAGCACGAATCTTCCGACCTGAATAAGTAATAAATAGTACGAATCTTCCAACCTGAATAAGTTATAAATAGCACGAATCTTCCGACCTGAATAAGTAATAAATAGCACGACGAATCTCCGACCTGAATAAGTAATAAATAGCACGAATCTTCCGACCTGAATAAGTAATAAATAGCACGAATCTTCCGACCTGAATAAGTAATAAATAGCACGAATCTTCCGACTGAATAAGTAATAAATAGTACGAATCTTCCGACCTGAATAAGTAATAAATAGCACGAATCTTCCGACCTGAATAAGTTATAAATAGCACGTATCTTCCGACCTGAATAAGTTATAAATAGTACGTATCTTCCAACCTGAATAAGTAATAAATAGCACGAATCTTCCGACCTGAATAAGTAATAAATAGCACGAATCTTCCGACCTGAATAAGTAATAAATAGCACGAATCTTCCGACCTGAATAAGTAATAAATAGCACGAATCTTCCGACCTGAATAAGTAATAAATAGCACGAATCTTCCGACCTGAATAAGTAATAAATAGCACGAATCTTCCGACCTGAATAAGTAATAAATAGCACGAATCTTCCGACCTGAATAAGTAATAAATAGCACGAATCTTCCGACCTGAATAAGTAATAAATAGTACGAATCTTCCGACCTGAATAAGTAATAAATAGCACGAATCTTCCGACCTGAATAAGTAATAAATAGCACGAATCTTCCGACCTGAATAAGTAATAAATAGCACGAATCTTCCGACCTGAATAAGTAATAAATAGCACGAATCTTCCGACCTGAATAAGTAATAAATAGCACGAATCTTCCGACCTGAATAAGTAATAAATAGCACGAATCTTCCGACCTGAATAAGTAATAAATAGTACGAATCTTCCGACCTGAATAAGTAATAAATAGCACGAATCTTCCGACCTGAATAAGTAATAAATAGCACGAATCTTCCGACCTGAATAAGTAATAAATAGGACGAATCTTCCGACCTGAATAAGTAATAAATAGCACGAATCTTCCGACCTGAATAAGTAATAAATAGCACGAATCTTCCGACCTGAATAAGTAATAAATAGCACGAATCTTCCGACCTGAATAAGTAATAAATAGTACGTATCTTCCGACCTGATTAAGTAATAAATAGCACGAATCTTCCGACCTGAATAAGTAATAAATAGCACGAATCTTCCGACCTGAATAAGTTATAAATAGCACGTATCTTCCGACCTGAATAAGTAATAAATAGCACGAATCTTCCGACCTGAATAAGTAATAAATAGCACGTATCTTCCGACCTGAATAAGTAATAAATAGCACGAATCTTCCGACCTGAATAAGTAATAAATAGTACGAATCTTCCGACCTGAATAAGTAATAAATAGCACGATCTTCCGACCTGAATAAGTAATAAATAGCACGTATCTTCCGACCTGAATAAGTAATAAATAGCACGAATCTTCCGACCTGAATAAGTAATAAATAGCACGTATCTTCCGACCTGAATAAGTAATAAATAGCACGAATCTTCCGACCTGAATAAGTAATAAATAGTACGAATCTTCCGACCTGAATAAGTAATAAATAGCACGAATCTTCCGACCTGAATAAGTAATAAATAGCACGTAGCTTCCGACCTGAATAAGTAATAAATAGCACGTAGCTTCCGCCCTGAATAAGTGAATATATATGTTTATTTTCCTTTTCCATGATAAAACAACAACACTGAGCCGTGAGTCAATGTTACATTAATTAACGTAAATTCTAATGGTTTTGTTGTTGTAAGATCTTAATATTTGACAAGCGTTTTGCCGGACTCCTGATGATGGGAGTAATTCATAAAGCGAAGCAGTATTAAGAAAGGTTGTTGAAGACTTCTTCTTAGAACTAAAGTCAACGTTTTCCTGTCTTTCTCCTTCGCCAGCATCAGGGTAAATCCGCCTGTGGGGACAACTACTCTCGCAGCGATTCATTTCTGAGTTGTGTCGTCAGGTGAGAGGACTTTAGTGAGCCGGTCGTCCGCTAGAAGGCGTTGCCACCCTGCGCCTCGGAAAGCTCGGCACTTCTGCCTTCGACAGGGAAATCAGTACTAAGCATCTTCGTTTTTGGATGTAGGAGGAGACCGAAGGGAACCGCCCGCGACCGGCTGATGAAGAAACCACTTCAGGGGAGGTACGTAAAACAGAGCAGAGCCGACCCGACCACACACTCCTCACCTTCATCGGAAACCGGACTCGAGCCCTTCAGCTTCGGCTTCTCGATTTCGCCTACACAACTAGAGACAACGTCATTTAATGAACTACAAAGACAGGTGAATTACATCTTTACATGCCATTTTCTGATGAAGATGGACTTCAACTAATGCTTATAAAAATAAAATGCATATAGATTTCGCTCACCTTTTGAGGGAGGCGGAGGGGTAGAGAGAGAGAGAGAGAGAGAGAGAGAGAGAGAGAGAGAGAGAGATGATCTTCCTGTTAATGTAACAAATTACTCTTGTCACAACTCACCTAGCCTCCGGTCTCCCCCTAATTGATATATATATATATATTTTTAATGGACCTGTGACTCTTGTATCAAGTTTTAGATTTAAAATGCACACGACGATCGGGTAATATTTCTTTTACGAATTTACTATGCGTTGTCCACGTAATGGCGCTGCGGTATCATCTACTCGCTGTCAGGCGAGGCGTTTCTCAAGAACGAACACATTAAAGTACTTCTGGCCAAACGGTCTTTAAGGGGAATAAAAATACAAACAATTTTGTATTAATGGGTGGGGAGATTCATTAAGTTCTAAGGAGTCGTGTAGCGGATGGATGCCGATAATATTCGTTTTTATTTATCAAAATAGAAGGAACGATGAATAACTAACAGGAGATGGAAATAGAAATCGCCTAAACCTTTTTGTGTGGCCTCTTTGGAAAAATCGTTATTCTTTTTAGTAACGGGAGTATATCTCAACGGCTGGGAGCAGTTGCTAATGGTTACAGAGTAAACTACCCCAAAACACATCCATATAGAACCTTTTCGCTATTGCAGAAGACGTTTAAATGGAACCCGGCCGGATACTATGGACGAGAACGTCGTCCCTGATAGAAACGAGGGCATAAAACTGTCAATGGCTTGATTTGTGGAAAGTAAAAGGTTAGTTCGATCATTTCTCATCTCCCAAGTAGTAGCAGAAACTAATGAACCTATATTTTGAGTACTTTCCCCCTCTCGTAATAAGGTTTAGTCCTATTGCGAATACAGTGATGCTATCTCTAAATAGGTGTTTTCGCATCGGGTGAGTCCATATCTTACGTCGTACGGGTTGAGTTGGTTTTGAACCTACGACCCGTTTGTTATGCGAATTCCAGACCAGATGAAGCCACTCGTATGTTCTAAGAAATTGCAGCGGCTGCTGCAACTAGCATCAACACAGTTCTTCGGTAAACTACGTCCAGCTGAACGGTAGCGAAAGAAGTGAGCAGCACCCAACGAATCGCAGTTGCCTTGTGATAAACATACGTACATTTCGTATTTTACATCATTAGGGCTCGCGTTGGCTTCAACTGGCAATCTGTTTGAAGTTTACTTCCAAATCCTTTACCAGCTGAAAGGTCGCACTCCGATTTCCGCCGCGACACAGCGCATTAAGACGGAACTTCGCGGCTGGTCGCCATCTCTCCTCTGGCTCTAATCGCCGCTACACTTCACCCCAAGAATTGATATCTCGCACGTTTTAGAACTGGCATATTTTTCGCCATTGAAAAAAAAAAAAAAAAAAATATATATATATATTCTTTGTGCGTAACTCGAATAATCAACGCAATTTAGCGACCCCTGTTAGCGTCTGAAAGATCCGTCTGGAAGAATGGCTGCAAGCAACATTAACCCTAACCCCTTTCCGGCTGCTCTACCGGTTCTTTCCCTTTTTTACGAAACGTTACAGTTGGATTCCAGCGTAAGTCCTGCCTCCTCTTTCTGGCTGACACACGAGCCTTTCGTTCGTACGAAGCAAGTAGCTAAACAAATATGATTATGCATTCATTAAATGCAAGTTTTCAGACCCAACCGGTGTTTATCTTTGTCGGGAATCGATCCGTGCAGCTAGAAAGGAGGAAAATCCTTTGTGTGGCGGGGGGAGCGGTTGCTGGACGTAAGAAAGACAATAAGAACAAGTTGATTAATAAACCCATCTTTGTCCGAGGCTCCCTAACATATACGCGGAGTTGCGACTGAGAGTGACTACTGAACAGTAATTGCTTCTTCTTCGCCGACCGTTCCCGGGTCTTACAATAATGCGCAAGGGATGACTATTGTCAGGTGGCTGACGGGGCACAACAATAGACTGCTTTTTTGTGTGTGTTTTTATAACTCTCATTGCATCGGTCGACGGAGTGAGCATAATCCCGGGTTAGCTAGCTGGCTGCCACCGGCTTCAATCGGGTGACAGTACTCGGGAGGGGAGAGAAGCAGGCGGGCGACCGTCTGGTCTGGTGAGGAGAGTTTGACCCGTGGACGTCGACGGCGCCGTGGAGATCGATTCAGAAACGGGTGCTGGTTATTTTACCCCGCCAACCTGGGTGCGCGAAAAACTGGCGCACGTGGCGAGAGCGGGACGAGAGTACACCCACCCATTCAAGACAGTATATGACGCCCCTTTCCCCGCACAGATCGGCTGGCAGGACGATCGTTTCTGAGGAGGCCTTCCGAGTTTAAACAGCCGCAGCCTGAGACGGAAGCGGATGACGGCTCCTGCAAGAGTTCGCACATTTTTTACCGCTCCGATTGCACTGTTTAAAGTACGGTGTACTCATCTGCCTGCCTGCCCCTGAGTCCAGTTTTGGCGAGTTAGCGTCGATCGAGTCCAGCTCAACGTCAGCAAGCCATCCAGGTGCTCGGGCTCTGAAACAACTGCGGGCTCCGCGCCAATGCGGTTAAATAAAATACATTAAGAACGTTCCTCACCGTTCATCTCGGATGTCTATCTTATTGGCATCGGTTCTTCTCTTCGCTCGAGGTAATCATCACAAACACCCCAAAACCATTATTAACTCGTGTCCGCTCTTCATTATTTCCACCCGGTGACCGTTATTTCGACCCCCCTTTTTACGCTCCTACCACTACCCCACTACCCCTTCGTTGCATACCGGGTACCTGCGCCCTGTAGCAATGTGCTGTTCAACCGACTTTTTAAATGTGAATTTCCGTTTCACTGAAGACAATAAAAATAAAATTTGTTTTTGTTGTTCGATTCTTTTTTCTAAATAAAACAAAAGATGCAGAGCATCTTTTGATGGAAGTTGAATTATGGACAAATTTCGCTACTTATTTACGTGTTGACATCAGACGCAAATGTAGAAATTTTTCCTTTTGGTTCCGTTCAGTTGCCATATGTTCTCAATCTACCTCAATCGCTTCTTGCGAAAGTTTTCTCAACCTCCCCCCCAACCCGGTCATCCCCCTTTTCTAATTCGCCGAAAGATCGTTGTCGCCTGAGCTGCCTGCTGGTCGATCTACTGTGGACCGGTCTTCCGGGGGTGTGTCCGGCAAATCTCGACCGTGGGCGGGCCTGCAGGGGGTCTCTGGTTGTCGTCTCGCCCGTGAAAGACCGCCTGTTTCACGGTTAAACCATTAGTTTTAGCGCATATAGTTATTTGTATATTGGAACCCGACTTGAAAATCTACACCTGTAAAAAAAAAAAAAATAATAATAAATAAGAAAAAACATTTTTTGCGCAACGAAATTACTCCTTTAGCAATCTATTGTTTGTGGGGTCAAAAAATGGCCTCCAGTGTGTACATAACTATAGATAATGATACCATGTTTAATTTCGGCTCATACGATTAACTATACAGATTAAACTAAGCTATTAAAAATATAAATAATTAATGCTTTTTTCAAACCAACATATACAGTCGAATTAGAATTATATATGCACGCTTTAATTATTTGTACTGACGTCATATTTCTCTAGTGACGTCATCGCTCTGTACTAGCGTCATATCTCCAGTGACGTCATCTCTCTCTCTCTCTCTCTCTCTCTCTCCCACAAAATGCTTCCTCTTTTTTGTGTGGAGGTTACTATCATGCATAAATTAAGCAATTAAAAATCATATAATACGTTTGAAATCCAATAACACATCTTATTAACTTGCAGATCTTTTTTCCACAAATTTTTGACTGCATAATTACTGCCTGATAATAATAACTAGACGTTCATCCTGTATTTAGATTATAAGTTGATTCCAATCACGCGCTATTGTGGCGTGATGTGTTCTAAAAATCTGAGACTCCATAGAAAACCGATTCAGAAGAATGATACCACAAATACATTTTTAGTAGAAAAAATCTCATAATCTACCCTTTTGTTCGAGTTTTAAATTTTTTTTTTTAAAAAAAAATCAAATCGCTGACCAGATTTAGAATATGTGAAGCAACTTTTTAATTAATTAATTATTCTATTGCTTTGACTTTTAAAAATAGAAAAAAGAAACTTTAGAAGGCCGACTGGTGCCAGTAAATCATAAGCTAAACATTAAATCCAAATATATACTTATATAAACCTTTATATTTATATAGAACCAAACCTGTTGCTTCTTGGAAACAATACTGAGATAAGGAAATTTTAAACTTTTTTCCACCTTAGAACCAGAATGACGGAAAATTGCTATTCCTGTCACATGAAAATAACTACTGTACAGAATCACAAACTCTATTAATTTAACGAGTCGACTTTCAAAATAAATCTTGTAATTAATTTTATCTATATATATATTATTTTTTTAAATTTCAAATTAAAGTGACAATTTTAAAAATTTACAATACATTTTCTTTGATGATTTTGAATATTTATTCCAAAATAGTGTTCACAGTAAAATGATTTATTTATTAGCTTATTAAAAATTCGGATTAATTAATCATTCTTTATCTATTCAAAAATTGCTGCTAGAAATTAATAAACCTATTCATTAGGCGGGGAGAGACAGACCAGGGCCAGTTGTTACAGCACCACTGATTTCTAATTAAACGTAGCAACGAGGCTGTAATCGACGTCGCATGTCTACGTGTAGATGAGGCTGTAATCGACGTCACATGTCTACGTGTAGATGAGGCTGTAATCGACGTCACATGTCTACGTGTAGATGAGGCTGTAATCGACGTCACATGTCTACGTGTAGATGAGGCTGTAATCGACGTCACATGTCTAGGTGTAGATGAGGCTGTAATCGACGCCACATGTCTACGTGTAGATGAGGCTGTAATCGACGTCACATGTCTACGTATAGATGAGGCTGTAATCGACGTCCCATGTCTACGTGTAGATGAGGCTGTAATCGACGTCACATGTCTAGGTGTAGATGAGGCTGTAATCGACGTCACATGTCTACGTGTAGATGAGGCTGTAATCGACGTCACATGTCTACGTATAGATGAGGCTGTAATCGACGTCACATGTCTACGTGTAGATGAGGCTCTAATCGACATCACATTAATTATAGCTTCATCAATACATTTAATTAGGAATTACTGGTGTTGTAACAGCTATCCACCGGTTTCCTCAAATGTAAACCTAAACATCTAACAACCTCACAGTCATCATAGCGCCTTCTACATTCAGAAAGTGCTCTCAGATGATGACTGGAAGCAAATGATTTGTGGAACAGTTCTGTTGAGATAGCACTTGTTCAGGTTCTATTTAAATAGTATTTATAAACATTAAAAAAATATTAATGTGAGTTTTTAAAAAATCATTTTCAAACTAATTACAAAATAAAAAAGGCAAAAACATAAGAAATTCTTTTTCTAAAGTAATTGATGCAATTGTTTTAATAAAGAAACAAACGTAAAAGATTAAAAGAGTTACACAAATTTTCAGTGAATGTTTAACGAACGACCGGAATTTCCGGAAGCTTTATTCGCCGATGATGGTTGACAACATCACAGCGATGCTGTGATGTTAACATCTAGGATCACTGTAAATGTCTGTAATAAAATTTCATAAGACAACTGAAGCATGGTTTTGGACTGCTGAATACTAAAATAGTAACTGACGTATTGCATCTGAATTCTAGATGGTTCATCATCAGATGCAGCACAGATAAGCGCAAGACAAATCAAGTAAATTCTCTCCCCTAATCTCTCTGTACTGGCGTCATCTCTCTCTCTCTCTCTTGCTCTATGTACTGACGTCATATCTCTCTCTCTCTCTCTCTCTCTCACTTTGTTCAAACTCTGTGGCAGTGCGATGGGGATGTGTCTGCAGCTGCGGACATAAACAATCTGGCTAATGTGTGTCAAAATGTCTTTGCGACGAATGGAAGGCCATTGTTTCCAGCACAAGAGATATTGTATTTAGCATGCGTCCGTTGACACACGCACGCGTGCATGTGCATAGTGGAGTCGGTAGAGACCGTCGTGCTAATCTAGGAAGGTAGATAAGCCAGCGTGTGCCAAGGTCGCTTCTTTTGTCCGCTTTACTTTAAAAAAAATGTTTATTTATTTAAAGAGAAATTGTTTAACTACGTTCTGAGGCTGCCAACTGGAACTAGGTGGCTTCTCTATCAGAAAAAACTTGAATCTGGTGTTTGCGGGTTATTATTACAAAGGTGCTTCTTTGTTTTGGAACTTACCAATTAGAAGGTCAATTCCTGCTCTTTCAATCCAATTCTCTCATCTCCATTTTAAACTGCGCAATTTCGGTGTCTTCTTACTAAAATCAATCTTTATTTCACTCATTGATTCGGTGTAAAACTTTTCAGAACATTTGCTTATTAAATTTCTGAAACCAACCATAAATTCCCAAAATAAATATTTACAGCCGAAATTTATTATAACATCGACATGTCCTACAATATTTACGACTATACTGTTTTCAAGTGCTTCGGTTATATTGTCATATACGTATGTTGCTTTTACAACAGTCTTTTGTAGTCAATGTCATATGTGGTCTGGTTTTATCGTTTCACGGGTCTAAGATGCTTTCTGAATCTACCAAATCTACCATATTCCTCTTGCTGACGTCATCTCTCTCGCTCTATGTACTGGTGTCATCTCTCTCTCTCGTCTCTTCTCTCTCTCTCTCTCTCTCTCTCTGGATACTGAGTCTCTCGCTCTCTGTCTCTCTCTCCTCTCTCTGTATACTACCCAATCTCTCTCTCCTATGTAACTGACGTCACCTATCTCTGTATATTGACTCTCTCTCTCTCTCTCTCTCTCTCTCTCTCTCTCTCTCTCTCTCGTTTGCAAATAAAAGTGGCCTATGCGGTGACGACTGTAATAGTCCCATGACATGACTACATCATTTCTGAGTAATATGACACAAGTTAGATATGGCGGTCCATGGAGGAATAAATGACAGAAGTCAGCCAGTTAAATCAAACGATCTTTTTACACGAATAGAATTGCGTTACTTTCGTCAGAGGTCGGAACCCATTGTGAAGTATTAAACCCACAGTCTAAATAAAAAAAAAAAAAACACTATCATTAGCAATATTTACGAATATTGCTGAAAATCTTTCTTATCGTTCCACAGATAAAAAATGTCGGCCTTACCGTTTAGCTAATTAAAAATAATATCTTCTAATATACTTTGATGGCGGCTGAAGCTTTTGGTTAGTGTTTATCCATTTGAGAACGGTAAAATTGTAAAGATCGGGTCTCAAACGTCCATCAACTAACTAAAATCGATAGACTCCGTCTTCAGAATATCAAGCTACTTGAAGAACTTTTCATTTTTTATCCAGTGGTTACAAATGTTTTCGATAAATTACAATACAATAAAATTTAAGAAAATTTAATAAAGTTAGGCTTTCGTTAATTTTCAAACACGCTTGATTCCCAAATATTTCAAAGTTCTGTTTTCACAATCTTCCCAAGAGAGAGACGGTGGTTCATCTTTAGAAACTGTTGGTTTATGAATGTCGTGTTTTAATTTTGAAAAGCATCTCAGCACCCGCTGCCCCCAACAGATCCCTCCCGGGGAGACTATTTTGGACATTCTCTTAGATAGTGTACACCAGCTTCTTAGCCAAGTTGCGATTGGGCCAAGTCTTTGAAGTGCCCACTAGTCTGCCAGTCTGCACCTGTAGATCCCTGAATGACTTGTGGAAATATTTTCGCATGTTCGTTCGTTCCAATTTCTTCAAAGGAAAAAATCAAGAAAATCCCATTTCTCCCCTGTCGAGGAAACTCAAACAGCTTCTACTGTTTCTTGGTTATGCAAGACGGTGAAATAAATTAACTATTTCATTAGTTTTTCCTACTATCATTTTGAAATTCGAGATGGTGGTTTCTGATGTATCGATAGGACAATATTGAATTAATTACTGCTTATTTGTATATAATAATTTTGTGACTAGTAATTTTAGCGTTTAAAACACCTTCATAAATACTGGTGCTAGTTTTCATTTTCTTTTTTTTTAATAAATGAATCTAAATTTCAACTTGAACCATCGATTTGCTGAAGCTGATACTGAGAATCATTACGTGATATTTGCTATTTTTATTGCAACAAATTAATAAAACTGGGCCGCTTATGTGCACAGTGGCACAAAATTGGCCTCGTAAAGACCTCATCATGATTCGGTTACCTTCTGGGTTTCAAGTAAATCTATGCTGAGAACTGTTTTGATAGGGTACCAAACTAATAACCGCCCTGCGGTGTGAGGGTTAGGGTTAGGAGGCGTTATTATCGAAAGGGGGGTAGAGAGCCCCAGAAGTTTGAATTATCCCCCCTCCGGCAGTGCCATCTGTACTGGCTCACCGGCGTTAATGTGGACGAGCATCGAAGAAGACGGCTTTCAGGACAGCGCCTTTGCTCAGACAGAGCTCTTCTTCAGAGAACACGGTTCCTACACAACATTCTTTTACAAAATCATTTCCGTATTTAAAAAAACAAACAAACAAACAAACTCATCATCAAACAAGTAAGAAAATAAAATAGCGATATAAAATAGATAAATAAGAAAAGAATAATGCTTCTGTTTCCTTACCCTCTTCTTTCTTCAGTTCGTCGATATAGAAAAAGACGGCAAACGTGGAGGGGAGGAGGTAATTTTTGACGGTAGACCGAATGCCTTAGTATCGGGGGCGGCGCGTGGCGAAAAGCTTGCGGTGTAGCGCCGATACGAGAGGGTTAACAAAGCGGTTTGTAAGGATGAATGGGGGCCCTCTGTCGTTTGGATACCGGAGGGCGTGGCCGGGGCGAGTGGGCTAGAAATCTAATTAAGCCGGTCTCGAGTCGATTAAGACAACAACAGAAATGTCACAGAGTAACGAACGACGCCGTCCCCTTCCACATCGGCACGAAGGGGACGACGGATCGTACCAGACCCGACTCAGCTACGGAGGTCACCGAGCGACCGCCTTGTCGTGAAGGCGAATTCGCCGCTACCGGCGCTCTCTGAACCGGTGGCGGGGTCCGAACCCCGGGTCACAGGGTGGAGGAAGTATCAGGGATCCCCCCCCTTTTAAAAAGACTTTTCGATCTTATTCCATAAGTTCGGTTGATGGATTACAGTCATTCATTCGCCTTGGTTGCCCGTCCCAGACTCGATAAGCCGTCCGTTATCCCGTTGGTTATATTCCGCAACAACCACGACTGCCAAACCGAAGGGGGGGGTATAATTAACCGAACCCACAGCGGTTAGTAGGTGGAATAGAACTGTCCGCCTTAGCCTGGTCCGTAAACGAACAACCGGTAAGCTAGAAGAGACTTAGTCGGTCTTCTCCCTCCTTTCAGACACGTCTTCACGGGTTGATAACCTGGAAACTTCCTCTTTATCGTGTTCATAATAACCGTTGATTATCTGCTACAAAATAAAAAAAATATATATATGGGTTATCTATATTCATTCCCAACGTTATTAAGATATTTCCCTCTTTGCTTACATACGTCACCAATAACTGAACAGCCTCTGGTTAAGGCCTTTCGTGATATTTCGGTACCAGCGATCGGTTCGTCTCGGCCGATGTCTTCAGCCCGATTCCGGTGCCGCCTTCTCTTCTGGTATCGCCCGCTTGATGGCTTCCGGCTGGATGCAGATTACCACCGATTAACACAAACGAATAAATCCGGCTTTTCTTTTCCTTCAAGAATCTAAATACCTAACAGCTTATTACATCGATTCGTCATCCCGTGGGAGAGAATTACGGAACGAGATGCATAAAAAAAAATTGAGGGGGAGGGTGGCTAATTCCCTGTTTTCGACCCTCCTCATTGTCCTGTCGACAGTCGCTTTTGTTTTCTCCAAAATTTGTCGCCTCCCCCCACCGAAGAGCGTTGACCTCCGCAGTCGTCGTTTTCCGGTAAGCGCAGCCAGCTCCAGGTAGGAAATTTGTCGCGTGGCTCTCCGAGCTTTTGTGCAGCGGAGTTCGCCTTTTGAGGGGCGGGCATTCATCCAGAAACCGATAGGGTTCTCGGCTCCGCTCTCCGGCACAAAGCGCCTCTCTTCCGTCCCATTGACTTGATTGTTGCCGGGCTCAGATGTCTGGGCGAGGGGGGAGAGCTGGCAGCCGCCGCCGGTCCCTGTCGGACGCCCGCTTGTCGGTTTACTTTGTGCTCGGCCTGTAGTGGATAGACTCTCCCGTTTAAACCCCCCCCTCCGTGGTGGTGGTGGGGAGGAGGAAAACGACAGAAAACAGGCATTAAGTCACCTTCGCACAGGTGAGTCAAGGGAGCCTAGATATCGAGAGATCACGGCGCGTACAATGAAGGCGATTTCCGCCGGAAATGACGTCTCGGCATTTGGTTAGACACGGCGAATGTTCTGTGTTTGTTTCCGCTCCCTCCCAGGGGTGGGGCGAGGAACTTGATCCAGACTCTCTGTTGGGAAAGTCGGGTACCGTTGAGATGGGGAATGAGAGAGTTGGGGGGGGGTAAAATTTTCGGGAGGGGGGCGGGCGGGGGGGGGGAGTTTGGGAAAGTGTTTCGAATCTAAATGACTATGACGACATCACTTATTAACTCTCTCCATGCTGCTGTGCGTATCGATATGTATAGTGAAATTAAGAAATTAAGCGTTTTCTTTAGAACAATAATAAAATAAAGGTTGGTAAGGAACCACGAAAAGGATAATGGCAAAATAACGAGACGAGAAGGTGACGGTGGTCTTCTTCTTCTTAGCATTCGGCGTAAGGTGCGTGGTTCTGTGGTTTGTTAAGAGAGCGAACACTGGCCCAGTACCTCTGACTTCAGCTCTGTAGGTTTTCTGTAGGGGTTACCCCGCCCTTAGCTCCTGGCTCATATGTCCGACCCTGGGAGCACAAGGGGGGGATTGTTTCTCCGACGATCCCACCCCGGAGCATGGCTTTTAAGGCGGCCCTTGCCCGCCTACTGGCTCCGTCATGGGACACTGAGGCATTTAAGGAGTAGCTTTGCCACAAGCTACCCCACCCCGTCCTGATAGAACCAACGCCAGTTTGGTCCATGACCGATTGGGAACAGCTTATTTCGCAGCTAACCTCCATATCCGGAGGCCATTCCCCAATCCGCCACCCGGGGACACGCTCGGTTGGTGGGTGGTCGCCCCGACGAAGAACCCACGTGCTTTTTTCTAAAAGAAACGCAAAACGGGACCTGTATTTGGAAGGCAGGCGAGGACCGAGCCAGCCTCCTCCTCCACTCGCCGACGCTACTTTTAATTCATCGCTCAGGCCCGCGACCGTCCGTCCCCTTGCTAGGCCTTTATCCGAAAACGAGAACGATGTGTTCCTTTCCCGTCTTTGACCGATTTCCTCTGGCTGGCCGATCATCATCATCACCGCCAGCCACCTCCAGCGAGGATTACCGACACATTAAAGCACAGTCTTCAATCTTACCTGCCATTACTCGCAGTCACCTCTCACCATCCGCTTCTTTCCTTTTGATTTCCCTCATATTCGAGCAAACACGGTTATAATTAGCGAAAAGGTAAAATGAAGCGTGAACGCACAGGTGCAAAAAAAAAAAAAAAAACCCTTTATTTAATCGACAGGAACGTGGCAAAGAAAAGAAAAAAAATTACACGGCCGAGAGAAGAGGCGATTAAGGTGTAATATTACATACGTCCAAGACAAGGCGACAGGTTCGGAAACAGTAGTAAAGGGGAAACAAAACAAAAAGGGTCCACAAAGGAGGCTTTGTTTTTATCCACCCGACAGATCTGGGTACCGATTTACAGCCCCACGCGCGCACACATTTATATATTTTTACTTGTAATTTAGAATTGTAGTCTGGTCTTTACCGTTTTCCCACGGAAGGGGGGGTGGGGTCGACTCAACGTTTTGATCTGGGGAAAGCGGTTAATGGGCGTCTCTCCGACCGTTTTGTCGGTGGACTGACGGGGAAAGGAGGAGGTAGGAGGGGAGGCGCTAAACAAAATCTTCCGGCATAGCTGTCTAACGATCCAGCCCTTACCAACGCCCTTGCGCAGACCGACACCAGTGAATGGCCCATTAGCAACGGCGTCCGAGTGCTGACACGAACTATTAAGTTTACCGACACGTTCTTGTTAAAAATTGTTGTCTCTCCCGCACACACACCCCCCTCACCACCTCGTGGCCACCTAGCGGGCTGGAGAGCTTGTCGTTGGCGGTCGTGTCTCTCTCATCGCGGCTGCGGTACCCGTGTTTCACCGGTGGCACTTTTCTCGGTGCCGGTACTGTCCTGCCGAGTGTCACAGAACGTCTAACTCACGCAACAATAACAGTCCTCTCAATCCGTTTTTGTCTAAGATTTTAAAGAACTGCTTTCGTTTTTCTCTTTTTTTCTCCTTAGTCGGTTTTGGTGGCACCCCACCCCACCGCTGTTGTCGGCGACCTTAGAGGAGGAAATGGACCACAACGCCGCGAAATGCGACAATCTGAAGTCTAGCGCGCGAATGCGCGATTTCCGGAAATACCACGTGACGACAGGTGCGACCCGGTTAGAAGAACCCCCACAGAACTAGTCTTGGGTGTCGTGTCAGGTACAGGATCACGGATATGAAGACGGATTTTGATTTTCAATGCTGTTTCTAAGGTGATGCAAAACTTTTGGCCTTGACCGTATATCACAGCAGCGGGCGCGGAGACTTCGCTCAACAAATAATGTACGGTTTTGTTTCTTTAAAGAAAAGAGACACAGAGAGAGGGAAAAAAATGATAATTTTGAAATCAGATAAGGGTATTGTTAGAAAAAATAACATTTCAAAGTAAGTGGGGAGTGTTGGCGATGATAAAATGATTATAAAACGTGTAGTGAATGGCGGAATAATGACTCCGTCATACCGCCACCCACCGTAGATCCTTCAATACACACATACACTGCATTTTTTCATTATTCATTTCCATCTCATCAACAACAAAAAAAAGAAATGTATGTACCCTGTGTTAAGGCTATAAGGATTAATTAAGATGATAATTCGTTACTAATTAGTATTTTTTAAAAATATTATAACCCGAAGCAAGCAAGTGGTATGATCCTGGATAATAGCATTCGCACTTTTTTTTTGGCTACAAAATAACCTTCACCCTGACATTCCTAATATAAATCTAAAGCAAATCTAAACTTATTGCTACTTATTAATACATAATAAATTTCTGCTGCGTAGATTTTAAAACAACAATAAAACAACAACGGTAAAGATTCTAATTCTTTAAGAAATTCCTCTTCCCCATTTCCACTTCTTTCAACTTGATCTATTGTTTAAAATACTGACCGAAACAATTACTAATTGTTCTAATTTCTGCTAATCATCAACTTCTTTTGGGTGCGTAAATCTTATGCAAGGTGATGGTGGCAGCTCTCTGGGTGAAAAAGAGATAATCGAAGCTATCATCCCTAATTAGACGTTGTGTTGATGCAATAGGTTCCATCTTTCAACTTTTAAAAAGGATTGTTACAATGTATCGGCCGATCAGACGCTAGAATAGCTTGACTCTCTCACTGGTAAAATAGAGTAACCGTGTCTAGTTCTGCTGTTTGTGTTTTTTTTGCCACCATTTCTGAAAATAGGCTTGTTTAAGTAAGCAACGAGCTATTCTCAGCCATCTCATGGGGCGGTTAGCAGACGATAAGATAACATTTCTGCCAGGATTGCCATTAAACAGAACCTGTTGCTTTCAAATTCGCCATCAGGCGATCCTCGGCCGATCCAGTGCGCGTTTATAAAACGTATCTCTTCTTCTTCTTTGTTGTTGTTGTTGTGTTTTTTCCCCCATTATCAGATGACTTTCACGCCACTATCGGTTTCTCTTCTGTTTTGTGTCCCCTTTTACCCCCATCGCCTAACCCCCCCCCACCAACCACGGATCCGGTTACGAGATGTCGACGGGAGCTCGAACATTCCCTATCAGCTGTTGTCCGCCGCCGCCCCATTGTACCGCCGCGCCATCTGTTGCCGACCATAAATCCCAACCAACCGACACCTGAGGGAGCAGCGGCGCGGAGGGACTTCGGTTCGTCGAAACATTCCGTTATTTTCAACAACCCCTGCTATCGGAAATCGATCCCTGCCGGCCGGACCCGACCCACGTCGCGCCGGCTGTGACGGACGGACAATTTATCGACGACTTTCTCCAAACAGAAATTCTAATTTCTTTCTTCTTTTTTTTTTTTAAATTTATTTCAGCGGAATAATTTTTAAGTCACAAACAATAACCCGTCATCTGTCACCACCACTTGCGTCGAGCCGGGCCCCATGCGCTACACACGCGAGCAGCGCCACGTAGCGGTCGTCATCACCCACAGCCCCGGAAAGGCCCTTTAAAACCCATTAGATCTATTTTTTTTGGTCGTTGTTGTTTTGTCTTTATTTAATAACAAAACGGTCTCCGAGGTTTGAGACTGGATGTCCACCACCCACCCCCCTCCCAAAGACCGGATGTCCCCTCCCCCACCCCTATACACACACAATTCCCATCCCCCCCAAAAAAACAAGGAAAACAACAACTGTATCCGAGTAACTCGCTCGGTAGCCAAGGCCACTGACACAACCAGGCCTCCGAATTCAGACCAACCGTTTGGCCGAGAAGAAGAAACCCTAATCGGTAAAGCGAAACACGAAAGTGTTCCACCCAAGGGTAAAATCGGCACAATAACAGTTCGATTCCTCCCCGGGTAGTGAGCGACCTATGACCTGCAGGAGTGTCGTACGTACAAGATCATTACAACGCTGGTTCGCGAAAACCCGTTACCCTTATAACCCGTCCTTCGTCGGAGCTTCGCAAATAGCGGTGAAGCGGTCTGCGTTCTACCGTTTGCTACGACAGCTCGACAAATTATTCCCAGGTGACGAGAACATAACCTACGTAATTCCGATCCCCGACTGCTTCAAACGCACCGTAGCGAATTGGTACTGAGTTTGCTAGCCCATCGGAAGACTCACGTGTGTTTCTGACATAACCGGTACCGCCCACATTACATCTGATGTGGCGTACTTCCTGTAGGCTGCACCTTAAGCCCTCTACTGCTAATTGAAATATGCAGACCCTGTTGACCACAACTTTGATGTTTTTATTTTAAAAAAATGCTCAGGAGGTAGCATTCATGTCGATGTTAATCCTGCTAGATGCTGATCAAAGAAAAAAGCGAATAATTAAGTATGGTTCTCAGAACTAGCATTTAGACTCGTAACGCGAACGCTAAGATTGATTTTTTTAACCCTCCGCATACCACGTTGTTGGCGTTGACCCTTCTCAATACCGTCCGGCCAAAGCCTGGAATGGCTAGTTAGTATGCGTGCTGATCTATATAAAACACGTGGGGGGGGAGTAGATCGATACCAGTCGTTGCAAAGGTTCCCATTTACGAGGAAGGTAGTGCCAGTCACGCCTCGACCTCTGTGCTGAGCGATGCAGACTCGAAGGATAATACTGGTAAAAGAATTCACCGCAGGGGGACTAACTTGGAAGTATTCAGGAGCAGACGCCTAAAATTGGTCCTGGTTACAGTGTCAAACTCTAGGAGTGTAACTTGAAGATGGATTTTCTTATTGTTATTTCTAAGGCGATGCAATACTTTTGGTCATAGATTCGAGTGCATAAGAATCGTGACTATGAGTTTACGATATCAATATAGGAAGTTATTGCTTCTTATCTCTTATCTCCGTTTCTATATATAAATCTTGCAAAATCCATTCACGTTGCCACATATATGCCATCCAATAATTAGTTTTAAAAGGTTTGGGCAGTGATGTGTTAAGCGGTAGAATCTCCAAGCAGTTAAACCCAAAATTAGAAAAAAAAGAAAGAATTTAAACCGGTTAATTTTAATTTTTTTTAAAAAATCCACTGCATCTAGATTAGACAAAGTTAGGCATTTACATAGTTAATATTCGTTGTTTATACATATAATGATAGTGATTTTTCGAGGAAGTCATCGTTATTAAAAGAGTCCGATAGTAGGTGGAGTAGACCAAGGTAGGTCGTTACAGCTTCAGTAATTCTTAATTAAAAACGTATAGGTGAAGCTATAATCGACGTCATTTATAGCCTCGATCATATAATTAGAAATTGATGGGTCCCTCTGGTTCTAAACCCAGTCTCCTGTTTTGTGCTGTTTGCAGAAATTGTATTCAAATCTGAAGTTCTTATGTTTTGAGAAATAAGGTAAATAACCATGACGTAATTCCACAAAATTTGGTAAGTAAGTCGAGGGCAAACCGATTACATTCCACCGGCATTTCTAAATGTTTGCTTCTGATGGTCGTCCTGGGAGACACAAAAGAAAAAAAACGGCCGAGTTCCTCTAGAGAAAGTTAACAAAAAACCGACGTCGACTTGAAGGTTGATTACGTATTATTTTTTTTTCTTTCTTTTTAGAACAACAACACAAAACGTAATGACCTTTGTTAAGGGCATAGAGAGAGGAGAGAGAGAGAGAGAGAAGAGAGAGGAGAGAGAGAGAGGGAGGAGAGAGAGAGAGAGGAGAGATGGAGATGAGAGAGAGAGAGAGGAGAGAGAGAGAGAGAGAGAGGAGGAGAGATGAGAGAGGGAGAGAGAGAGAGAGGAGAGAGGAGAGAGGGAGGCGAGAGAGAGATGGAGATGGAGAGAGAGAGAGAGAGGAGAGAGAGAGAGAGGAAGAAATAATGGTGGGGGGAGGAGCTGTCTAGATTCGTTGATGAATAGTTGAAAATAAGCGGAGTGGTTAGGGGTGTCCAGGCTGAAATACGACGTTGAAATGAGATCTAAGGGAAACAGAGAGGGGGGCTTGCGAGCGTTTTTGATAAATGTGCAGATGTTTTTATTCTCAGCCCCATTATGGTGGTCAGTTAGTTATAGGGCCTGTTCTGCTTTCGTTCCCTCTGGCTCCCTTGCATGATAACCCCTCCCTCCCTCCCTCACACGCACATGCAATCTATCGGGGACGACGACGCTGCAGCCATGATTGAAATGCTAAGAAGACGCCCTTCGAGGCGAAATGTGCGCAGCTCGCGGCCCCTAGAGACGTGCAGATGTTTTTTTTCGTTTCCGAACAATGTTGCTGTTGCTGCGCCAAGAAACACAATCGGCTGGTGCACGGGCCCCTACTCGCTGCCGGTGGTGGGGGGGCCGCACGAGAGGCGCTGTTTCCCGACCTACGTGCGCTTGTCGCCCTAGGGGCCGGTTAGCCCCGGTGCAATCAAATAAATATCCTGGACTGGAGACTCGTTCTATTTCTAAAATAATGAGCGCCCTTCTAACTTCTCGTTCTGTCTGTTAAAAATGGGATCCATGCATTATTATTATTATTATTATTATTATTATTATTATTATTATTATTATTATTATACATGCTATAATCGTCATGACAGTATGAAACTATCACGTGTTTTATGTGTAAGCAATTAATACCTGTCTACTGGATTCGTCAACAGGACCCCCATAAATAGACTCGCGCGTGACCTTGGGCCCCATTAGTTTTCCATCCCCCTTTTGACGACAACTCTTTAATTTTTCAGACCACACCTAAAAGATTAGTTGGTTTGCGGCATTATCCGATAATCTGCATATAGATTATTTAGTGCCTGGGTAGTGTCGTTCAGCTATTACCCGATCACCACCCCCGGGAGAGGGGCGTCGTATTCAGACTGTAGAACACGTGACCCGGTTGCTTGGTGCAGAATGGAGCTGCGCACACAGAGAAAGAAAGTGAAAGTGCGATTGAGGAAACAAAAGCCGGCAGGGGGAATCACACGTCCATCTTTAACGAGAAACCCCTGGACCAGCCACTCCGACACCTGACGGTCTACACCTACAGTCCGTCGGAAAGCCTCCAGACAAGCCGCCACTGCGATTTAACCGAGACGGCGTCGGTGACCAGGCGACGCCGACGTAACTTGATGATGCGACTCGGCCTGACAGGAAACAGGGCGACGGAACTTCCCGCGCGCGTGGCATGATGGGAACCGGGAGTTGAGCGCGGGTCCCTGCGCGTCAACGGGTCTATCTTCCAACATGGCGGCGGACGCCCTACTGTTTAGAATTCCGTGACGCGGATAGTTGCTGGTCGCGTGTCTGTCGGAAGGGGCCCGGCGGTCCGGCTGAGATAAGAGCGTTGGGGAGGGACAGGGGCCGGGGGTTTTAACCCCCAGTTGGTGTAGCGGAATTTCGAGTTTAGTGAACGCGTGACAATGGACCGTCGCCGGTTGAATTCGGTTCACGCGTTCACATTCGAGCGAGGTGACGACTGCTTTACCTAAACCCCTAGACGCCATTGTCATTACCGGTATTGTTGTTGTTTTGGATCGCACGAGTGCCCTCTCCCCAGACATCGAACCCCTCCCCCCACGCATTATTTATTTTGCTGAATACAAAGAAAACTAATTTTTCTGTGACCACACGCGCAAAAAAAAAAAAAAGGGGGGGTGGGTGGGTGGGTTGGGGGACACCTTTCCTCCCCCCTCTTTCTGCGTCACCTCGGGGATCCTACCTACAATGGAGATTAAATTAGCCAAGCTGAGAAGGCGGGCCCCCCCCCTCTTCGGTACCATCTGGATAGAGCGGGGGGCGGCTGGTGGAGAAGAAAGGGAGAGACGAAGACGGCATCTAGAGGCATTCACATGCGAAGAAACTGCTCCTCCAGCGGGGGCGCGTGCCCCTTCGGCGTCCCCTCTTATCTCTGTTCACTCGACTCCATCGATTGTATATTAATACGCCACAGATCGTTTACCCCTCTCCCCCCCGAACGAAACCCGCGCGCATTCTTTTGTTTCCGTCGCCGGGGCGCTGCAGCGACTGGGGATATGCAGATAATGTCGGGGGTTTTAATTTGCTGTAGAAATTAGCACCCGGAGCGATAAGAATGGTTCGGGTAGATAATGGGGCCCGAGACGGGGGAAACTGCCTGCCTTGTGGTCTATTGAGAGCGGTGGCCCAGCGACAGCTTCAGACAGATGGTTAACGGGATCTTCCACGCACCTCCCGGAGCCTGAATACCTGAGGTTACCGCAGCCGGTACTCCTTTCTTCAGAAAAGATAACAGACTGCACAAAAGGTGTCGGGGACAATGCGTATAAAACACTTATCGACACGTATCGGTGTTCGGGGGAATTTATCTTATTAATTAAAAGTAAAATGCAATAACTGCACACAACAGCCTTAGAAAAGTTAATCGGGTCGGGTGGGGACGGGATGGGGTTTGTAAAAATTCGTATAAAGGGCAAACTGTAAATCATCTGCCTGCTGGCACACGGTAAAAACCGTCGCATTTTGAACTTACTTACAGAGGCAGGGCTCCTTTAAGACCTAGCTATACGGTATATACGGGGTCGAATCCCAGTCACGAATCCGAGTGTGTGGGGGGCGGGGCGGACGGGGAGTCTCGTTCGCTATTGTCTGCCCAGGTTAAATGCCCGGTAGTGTAGTTGTTTGTTCAGAAAAGAAAAACGGATAGATCATTAAGGGAGAGGGGGACGGAGCGGACAGTCCTTACGATAAATAGGGGCCCCCGTACACAATTCGATGTAAGGGGGTCAGGTCACAGGCGGACCCACCGTCGTAATCTGATACTCGCTTGCAGGTTGAAAACAAAAAATTCTCCGTATTTCCTAAAAACAAAATATAAGTAAATAGACGGTAAACATTGATAAAACATTTCGGTTATTTTTCTGTTTTTCTCAATTTTCGCAATTTTAACTGTTTTTTTTTCTCTCTCTCTCTACCTCCCCCATAGATATAGATATAGATATGATATAGATATATAGATAGATATATAATCTCTACCTCCCCAGATATATATATTCTCTCTCTCTCTCTCTCCGTCTCTCCATCTCTCTGAATAACGTCATCTCTCTCTCTCTCTCTCGCATCTCGCTCGCATCTTTCTCTCTCTCTCTCCCTCCCCCCATATATATATATTATATCTTCTCTCTCTCTACCTCCCCCATATATATATATCTATATATATATAGATATATATATTCTCTCTCCATCTCTCTCTCTCATCTCTCTCTCATCTTTCTCTCTCTCCCTCCCCCATTTATATCAATATATATATATATATTCTCTCTCTTACCTCCCCCCATATATATATATCTCTCTCTCTCTCTCTTCTCTCTCTCTCTCTCTCTCTCTCATCTCTCTCCATCTTTCACTTTCTCTCTCTCTACCTCCCCCATATATATTATATATATATATAATTCTCTCTCCATCTTTCTCTTTTCTCTCTCTCTCCCCTCTTCTCACCAGATACAAAAATCCGATACTCTTTTCAAACGAGTACCCCAAGGCCTGGCCTTTTGTAGACCCCCCCGGGATATATAAAGACCAATATTTCACGGTTGAGTTTCTTGTTTGAATGGCACTACTGACTCCATTCTACAAGCTTGCAGATAAATTGAAGAGGCTGCTTTAGCCTGCGCGTCTACCGACATAAATTCCATTCACCTGTTCCTTGGCTGTCTGTCTGTCTGTCTGTCTGTCTGTATGTATGTATGTCTGTCCGCTTGAATACACGAGAGTAACTAACAAGTACAGTTCTCACTTCAAGACCGTGGCCTGAACGGACGACTGATTCCGACCGGCTTTTCTGTTAAGTAAACGTCGTTCCGAGACAATTTAAAAGGCTGCCAGGAACGAGCCAGAACTAATCATGACTAGCGGTGGGGGGGGGGGGAATGGGTTACTCGCCCCTGATCCTTGGTAGGGTTAGGGCTTCGCTTGATCGGCGGACCCCACGGCTGGAGGTGGGCAGGGAGAAATCATTAAAATGTCCTCGACTTCACCCGGTAGCTATGACCGTGCACGTGCGTCCCCACGCCCTTTCCGAAGGTAGTAACACACACCCCCCACACGAAATGTGAGAGAGAAAGAGTTAATATTCATCGGCGTGCCGTCGTCTATGACGACTTATTACCGGCAGCACGCTCTAAAACGCTGTTAGTGTACCTTCCCTGTCGTCGTTTTATGCCTTGTTCCGTTGCTGGTATTATTGCTTTTGTTTCGGATATCGTCCTCCACCGCTAGCAATGGACAGAGGTCTGGAGGTCGGCGCTGACCGTCCCCACCCCGTCTCCTCTACAGAACGTCTCATGTAATCAGTTGCTGGAGCAGAAAGAACGCTTAGTTGTCTTTGGGGGGGGGTAGACGTAAGAAGGAACCCGTGAGAGTCCGTGCTGCGGTCTGGTGAAAGAAGGAAACCGCGCTAGATGAAACGACCAGGGACTCCCATCCCATCTCTCTCTCTCTATCTTCTCTCTCTCTCTCTCTCTCTCTCCATTCCATCTCTCTCTCTCTTCCTCTCTTTTCTCTCTCCCTCTCTCTCTCTCTCCATCGCCATCTCTCTCTCCTCTCTTTCTCTCTCCCTCTCTCTCCATCGCCATCTCTCTCTCTCTCTCTCTCTCTCTCTCTCTCTCCCTCCCCCCCCCTTTTCGTTGTCTTATTATCACTATCGCGGTTACCGTCGCGCGCCTGGTCTTTCTTCTCCTCTTCCCCCATTCGCTCACTTCCCGAGTTCGCTGTGTACAGGACAGGAGGCCCGGACGTTGTGCCTGCCTTCAGTTCACCCTGAGGGGGTTAAAAGATTTAACCCCCCCCCAACCCTCCGGGAGGTGGGTACGCACTCTCTGACTGTTCATCTCCTACCCGTGTAGTCTATTCTCACCGGGGTAGCCCTTCCGATAGACGGAGGGGTGGAAGAAAGCGAAAACATTTCCATAGTCCTGAACACACACTGCGAACAGTTGTCTTGCTCGGTCTGACCTCGTCGCAGTCACCAACTGAAGCAACCCCCTCCCCGCCCCACTCTAACCCCATCATCTTTCACCAGCCGACGACACTAATCTATTAGCCCAACATGGCGCTTGTTGACACGAGTTAT
>JACATO010001794.1:0-88224 GCA_018389105.1 Nautilus pompilius | reverse complement strand
CTAGACGGTGATTCGCCAGGCTGATCTCGTGCTGTATAAACGTATGTTGCGCTGGCGCTTTTTTTTTTTTTAAAAAACTGATCTGTCCTAACTAGAAGAACAATTAAAGGTGAGCGTATAGAAATAATTTTTTTGAAATAAACTTTTGCATTCTGTTTGGTCGTCCGTAATGATGCAGTTAACCTAAAAGAGTTCTGCGTTTGTATCGAATCCCATCGCGGGGTAACTACAATTAGAAAACGTTAATAGAAATTAAGTTAAATAAAGTTATTGTTTTTTTTTTTAAAGTTCTACAATAAAGTCTAAATCTTTTTGACGTGGTTCTTTTTATTTATTTTAAACTTTAAAGAAATGGAGAATATCTAAGGACATTCATTAAAATCCCTTAATCCTCTTAGAGGAGGAGGTGGACTGCATTTTTAAAAGTTTGATGTTCATACCTCATTAATAGAACAGGTCATCGAACGTTCGAATGGGAGGAATAAGTGTTTATCGTAGAAATCACGCGGTTGTTATTCGTTCTCGGGCACTAGCAACTACTTGTGAACAACAACAACGACAACATAGACATTTCCCCCCCCCCCCCCCCACGCCACACGGCGCTTTCTGAATCATATCTTTTAGAAAAGCTGCAGAAGAAAGTCCGTGTTTTCGATAAACACTCGTTATCTCAAGCCACTCCGTGTTCCTCTTTGTGCTCCGGGATCTGTTGTGGGAGATAACGGTTTGTAGAGAGAGAGAGAGAGAGAGAGAGTCCTCCCGCCTTTCACTTGCTAATTTTAAGATGGAAACTAACTCACCGACTTTTCTGACCGACTTGTCACACAAGACGTTTTAAAAATTTTATTATTATTATTATTATTATTATTATTATTATTATTATTATTATTATTATTATTATTATTATTAAAAAGAGAGACGCTTCGCTGGAGCTGACATTAACAGTCCTCGCTATTATTTCGAGGAAATAGACTCGATAGTCAATGAACCAGAACACGCGGACATTACCGATGAATGGAGCGCATTTGGAGAATTCATTACACCGGGAAATAGAAGTACATTTTCACTCGCCGTTTGCTGATTGTGTTAAGGAACCATAAGAGCTCGAGGCAGCTACTGGCTTTCGTGTTTAATGCCGTGTAAAGATGACTTCTTGGCCATCGGGTTTACCAGTCCGTTCTTACTATATTTCACTTACGTTTTGTAAAGGTCTTCAGACACTGTAAATTTTGCCACTATGAATGGTTTGCGTTCCAATCACATCGATTGTAGACCGCCAATTTGTCTGCCTTTTTAGAAACTTTTACGAAGGGACAATTTTTTTTTTAAAATGCACCCAGCAAACAAAATAATGATGTCAGAAACCATTGGGATGCGAAAGAATGCATAGTTTTACAAGACTATGACGTGCGCCCAGTTATTTGTAATCATCGTGACAGGAGAGCTCACACATTTTTAAAAATTATCAAAAGCTTTAAATTTACTGAAATTCTTTTTTTAAAAAAAACTATTGGTTTTCTTACTGATATGTTAATTTAAAATGCTTTAATTATAAAGTAAATTAAACTCCTTTATTAATAGAATTCAGTCCCCTTTAAATTTGAATTTTACGAACAATTTTACAAACGATCTGCCGCTGAGAGGTTTATATGGTTGCCCTACTTCGTCGCTATCCGCATGTATTTAGCCTTTAAAGTACCGTGTCTTTATAGGGAAATGTTTCCTGTAAATTATCCATTCTTTTCTGTGGTAACGATGCTTAATTACACGATTCTAAGACGCCTGTTTTGAAACTTATTAACTAAAAAACCAAAACATATCGATTCTTGCTAAAAATGCGCGTGTATAAATGAACAGAAGGTGGAGCTGAATTTGATTCTGTGGTTGGGGGTGCGCGTTTACGTGACCTCTGCCCTCTCCTAAGAGGAGACGCACCACCTTAATGGTGTGTGACGGGATGAATTGGCGCGTCTGGCTCTCGGTGCGAAAGAAATTTATAAAATAAGTTAAACGTCAAGGGGGGGGTACTTTTGGGTCGCGAAGCTGAGCAGCGCTCAAGTCTAAATGGGGCCCCGTTTGGTGTCGTGCTTCCCGAATTATGCGGGAACTTGAAACGTGTAGTAAAAGTCATAAATACCGCGGGAAATAAAGCGCGCACGTGACGGGACTGAGAAAGCAAACAGATCGCAGCCGGGTCCGAACTCTTCGGCAGCCAGTGTAACCGGGCCGCTGTTTGGATGACCTTCGGGCCAGGGCGTCCTCACTACACTAACAAACACGTGTAGGGGGACACAAATCCTTCATCCCTTCCCCATCTTCCGTCCACCTTCGACCCGGGTTTACGTCTAATCTCTTCCAAACCACAGCCTTCTTGGTAGGTGAGGGTTTTCGCTTGTTTATTTATCTTTACGTCAAATCTGGTGGTCCCGGGTTAGAGAATCTCGAGTGATAGTTTTTTTCTTCCGTTTGCACCGTTCCCTTTTCGTCCTCTCCCCCCCCCCACCGCCGCCGAGTTGCGCCTAACGTACAGAGACGGTCTCACCGCTAGAGGGCGCCGCGAGACGTTCTTTTTTTCCCTTAACTGCCGCTTTCGACTTATCACTTCTCACGGTAGCTTTTGTGACTGGTTTTGGTGTATCCCAGCTTCTTTTTCCTCCTAGCAAACAATCAAACACTGCCTTCGATTACCTAATCAATCGTTCTAATGCCATCCTTTCTGCCGAGAGATCGGGAGCCCGGCTTCGATTCCCGCAGGAGACCGACTTGGGGTTTGGCTACCTCCCTTAGTCGGCCCGCGTGGGCTTCCTCCCACATCTAAAATTGAAGCTGTCTGGGTAAGGATTTTCGGAAGATTCGTCGTTCTCGTGGGTAGTGTCGGGGGGGGGGAAAGGAGGAATTATGGGAGCCCTCCGCGCGAGTACCCTTTCTCCGCAGTCTGTCACGGGTCACGGGTGTTACCCGAGATTGTCGATTTTCGTCTCGGCAACAGCAGGTGATGATAGATACACACACACAGAGATAATCATCTCCCGTCCTTCGGATGGGCACGACGCTGGAAAACATCTCAGCGTTGGGTTCTGCGCCTGACTGTAAGAAATGTTTTCTTCTTAGAATAAACCAAATAAAGGAGAATTTTATTTAAAAAATCAAATTGGCGGAAAAATTATCTTTATACGGAATAAAGCAGGAAGCCGATCAGTTCCTGCTCGCTTTTTTAAACAAACCCCCTGCTCTTATCACCTTCTTAAGTTCCGGGCCAACTCGCTCTGGGGAGTTGCGCATCAGGGGGAAGGGAAGTTGCGTGATGATTTATGAATGGCGGCACGGCAGCGCACGCGCCTTGTGTATTCGAGAGAGTTGCCATCTTGGCGCAGTCACGAGACGTCAGTTTGTTATCGATCACCGTCGCGAACTCTGGAGAAATGATAAAGCGATCGGACGTTAATTCTGCGCTGAAGGAACCCTACGAATGTATCCCCCATCGCCACCACCACCAGTTCCTCTCTCCCACCAGCAACTAGCTCCTTATTCACATTATAACTGAGTCTAAATCCCCCCCCCTGTTACTCAGCGGTGTTACCCGGATTTCAGGTTTTAAGACCAGTGCCAATGAAGAGACTTCTTTACTCCATACCAAAAAAAAGACAATGTCTTTTGTAAGCTACTTACCTTTGACATTAATTCCGAGTAACCTCTAGGGACCTTTTCTTTTCTTAGCTTTGATACTTTTCAACGCTGTGTTGGCGGGTTGCTCTTCCGTGAAGAAAACCACGAGCGACCTCGTTGACGTCATAATTGTGCAGGACTTTTGTTCTGCGTGGATTCTGGTGGCCACTACTGTTGCCTCTCTCCTCTCTAGCGAGTCTCGACTCTAGCCAGAGCTCTCGATCTATCTATCTTTCTATCAATGAGCGAGCTCTCTCTCTCTTCGATCTCTATCTCTCTCGCTCTATAAATCTCTCCATCTCTCTCTATCTATATATCTTTCTATCAATAGTTCTCTCTCGCTCTCTCTCTCTCTCTCTCTCTCTCTCCATCTCTCATCTCTCTCTCTCTTCTCCTCTCTCTCTCTCTCTATCTATCTCTCCTCTCCATCTCTCTCTCCATTCTCTCTCTCTCTCTCCCCATCTCTCTCCTCCCTCTCTCTGTCTCTCTCTCCTCTCCTCTCCTCCCCATCTCTCTCCATCTCTCTCTCTCTCTCTTTTTCTCGTTCCAAACACCGATTACGTGGCGTTTTTTTTCCGAGTACAGCGCGCGTGCGGCACGAGTGTTGCATGCTAGGGTTCTAGATCCCGCCCATGCGATGACAGTGCTGCTGTGACGATACGGCGGTGGTAGATATCGGCACTGTGACTGAATCCTTAACTGCCAAGCTGCGTCGGTCGGCATCGGTGTTTCTGGGCGGCGGTGCTCCCCTCTTAAAATAGATGCGTACAAAAAACCATCTTGTTCAATCTTCAGAAAAGGCATTAATTAATTAACGCTGCTGTCGAGAACGAGAGGAAAACGAATAACTCAGCTTTAAAACTGCGCTTAAAAAGTTGGTGGGATTTAATTTTCAGACCAGAAAAAAAAAAACAAAAACAAAACTGTCCGAATATAACAAGTATTAAAATCAACGGATCAATAGATAATGAACACCCACCCTCCCTTGCAGTTTCGATCTCATTTTACATATTTCTAAACAGTCGTCTTCGGCTGGATATCCATAGATTTCTCTCGTATCAGCTCTCATCTTTCTCTGTATCCCAGTCAATCAACTCGTCCCACGCTCTATCTATCCGCGAAGAGATTCAATAACTTATCAGTTTGAGAAATCGCCGGGAATTCCCCTCCCACCGTTCCCCTGCTCATATTTAGTCTTCTCTGCCGAGTGCAGAGTGGGCGAAAAAATCGCTGGGTACGACTGGCTCGTGTCACCGGCCTCAGACATCGTGGAGACAATGGCGCGTCTTCCACACGCCCGATTACATTTCCAATATGTCCGTTTCCATTTCTCTAGCGCCGCAGCCAGAAATACGAGGCTGATCTAATCGGCGTCCCTTTCTGCAGTATATTAACTGAATATTTAATAGCGGAACGGTCGGGTTTGTCTCGGTATCTCCTGTCACGGAAGATGATGTAGATAAAGAGTCGGGTCTGACCGCGGACGTTAAGGAGGAAAGTCGGTCCCACAGAGTTTGATGGAGCCTGCGTTCAACAGCCAACATGAACAGGTGGAATTATACGAGTCCTCATATTACAGAGCCACGGGAATATTTACCGGCACGTCACCATAAAGTACGCAGTCACGGTACACCCGCTAGGGGAAATCGAAAACGAGGCTCTGCGTACAGATATTTCTTTCCTCCCTTTTACACTAACTCCCCCGTTAAAACTGAAAAACAAACACGAAATACATGATTCCTTTTAATGAGAATGATTCGAAATTATTTTAACGAACAGTTAGTTATCAGCTTTGCAGGATTATATATATGTGTGTGTGTGTGTGCTTGGAAGTGGTGGGGTAAAGGGGGACAATCAACGCCATCGGTGAAAATGATCCACCGATCAATTGGATGCCACAATATTTATTAGTCCGGAATACCCGAGGGGAACGGGCGATGAAAGTTGTCCAGCCACCGGGTACCGGTGACCCGCACGTGAACCACCGGGATGTGTCTGCCACGCCGCGGAGGGAAGGGGGAGAACGTTTATCGGTGTCTCCACCTCGTGGTAACTGGAACAGAAATCGCCTCGGGTCCACCGACCTCTCCAGCCAAATTACCCGTACGGGAGACTGGTTAATTCGAGAAAACGATACTATTGTCTCGAAAACACCAGTCGGCTGGGCTGCACATGTCGAAATCTTAGCCGAGCATTAGATTAATTTTTCTGGGTTTTTTTTTTTCCCCGCTGTATTATTAAAAGGGGGGGATAATAATTCTGGCTGCTTCACCGCATCCACTTAATGATGATGGATGTTGGTCGGAATCGTGATGGTGAGTTAAGTAGTACTCGCTGAACCCGTGCTCCTCTCCCAGCTCCCAAAAGCCGGTGGCAGCACACTGGAGCTGGATCTACCATTATCCACAAACGTTCAGAACAACTGGCACGGCTCTTGTATTAATAAATTCTTTGCATGGGGTCAGTTTGGGATCTGCTGGGGACGTTGTTCAAATGAAACTCGGCCCGGATACCATTAAGGCGACGTTGAACGTACCTTTCCAACGCTAAAGCGGATGGATGTTAGCGTCTCTGCTCTCAACACTCACGGTGAACGGTCCCCCGTCTGTTTCAGATGTCGCCAAAGTTTATTCTAATACCTCTGTGCCTCTCTCCATTGTTTATTCGTTGTGCCAAACATAATTTCTTGTAACTTATCTCTCTTATTGGGAAATATATTGCAGGAGTTGTCCATGTTGACGATTATTGGTAAGAGTTTTGTTCTTGTAACTCAGATCACCGCTAGAAAGTTTGTACACTCAAAACGGCCGGTCGGTTTCTTAGATCACCGGTGACTTGTAACAACCGCGATCTCTGAACTTTGTTGTTGAGCGTTTTAAATCAAATTGGGAATGTCAACAAACAAACACACCCACACACAGAGAGAGTTATAATAATTATTAATAATAATTAATGCAACTAGACGATGCGAAAACAAATTGAAAGTAAGAAAATAGAGTGAAATTCACCGAGCCAAATCTTAAGAAAGATTAATCTATTTAATTCCTGAATGATATGAACCCCTTTCTGTCTCTCAGATTAATATCTATTTCCCTATTTATTGTTTGACAATCTTTAGTCGATGGACCTACTCATCGCTCTACACCCGGCTTCTAATAACCAACAATCGTCTTGGGTGGATAATGCAGCCTTTTTTCAAATTGAAAATGTTATAATTAGTAAGCAAATGAAGTTGTTTGCCTCGAAACTTATGGTTTTCACTAAATTTTAGTGCTTTTATTGTATGTCTGTATCGGCAGTTGGTTTTCTGTAGCTGGCATGACTTTGTGGAAATCGTCTTGCCTGCCACTTCTTCTGGACTTTCTTGCCTTTTCGTGTCGTTAGAAGGACGAACTATTAAAGCCTTTTTTTTTTTGCCTTAAAAAAAAAAGAAAATTCTATTCTCAGATTAATATCCAAGCAGCGACTTTTCGCCTCCTCTTGCTCCGTCTTTACCAGAGAATTCTGGTGCAAAGCTCATGTAGCGTACACAGAGCTGGATGCCCCCTCTATAATCATCCAAGGGAAGATTACTAGTAAGAGTTTGGCCACCATTATGATATCTGAAAATCAGAATGAGCCTTTTAGGAGTTAATCTTGCATTGGCACTCCGGCGATGGGAGAAATTCCAGATTAATTTTGACTGATCCCCATTGACTAGAGTAGCTTTGATTAGCCCGAGTGTGTCATTCTGATGAGTTTCGAGGGTCATGTAGTTTCGAGTCTGGCCGTTTGGTGGTGCATTCGCATTTTTCCAAAATCTAGAGGGAGGGGGGCCCACCTCTAGGTTAAACCGTTTCAGACGTTCGAAAATTGACAGGTAATCATTAAAATCGCGAGTTTGTTTCTCCGCAGTAGGCTTTTCTCTTCAGACGTTCGCGAACGGTACCGTCGAGCTGGGTGGGGCACGTGCTATGTGTGTGTGTGTGTGTGTGTGTGTGGGTGGGTGGGTAACAGTCAGCAGTGGTGGAAACAAATCGCTAAGACAAGTCTGGTTCCAGCTTTCTGCGCGTCGGCGCTCTATCTAAATGCCCCTGGTCACAACCGAGGGAAACACTTAATAGATGTATGTATAATGGGCCGGGGTTTGCGTGCGGTAGACGACAGGCCATCCCCTGGTTCTGTCGAGACCCCGGCCGATCAATGGAGATAGTCGCCGGAGATAATTAGCTCAGATTTTCACCGTATGACTTAAGCGGGGCACATCCTGTAATCGTGTTGACGGAGACAGTTTGTTGCCGCTGCCCCGGTAGCGGACACGCCACTGTTCCACTGGAGAGAGAGACACACACAGAGAGAGAGAGGGGGGGGGGGGACCCGACAGTTGCCGGGTCGCTTCTTCATACGCCGTACAGCAGACATTTCAATGCATTTTAACAACGATTGACGCCGTGTGCCACGACAGATTACCGCGGACTGCGCACCGGGCCTGATTACCCGGGTAGCTGGGCCGGCCGAGATCGAAAGTCGAGATGTCGTGGAGCCGAGAGTATCCAAGAAAAGCGCTTCTCCTTCGCCCGCTGTCCCTGCCTCCTTACCGCGTCGCTAAGCCGCCGCACATATCGCGAGAAGGCGGCTGGCGATCTGAATTCCTCCCCGTCTACCGCCATCGGGCTTAAGATAAATAAAGGATATTTCCCAGTGTCTGTTAACAAAGCTTGCGGGATATTTTCTCTTCGGCCTCCATTTTGTTTTTGTTGTTTTTTTTTTTTCCAAGGGCCCCTTTTACCCGTTTACCTCTCGGCCGTTTTTATTGCCACACTTTCAAATCGCTCAGATGAAACCAGCGCCTGCTGCAGGTAGGTAAGTAAGGTAGCGTGGACACGCGTCGTTATCACGTGGCGATCGCTGGGGTCACGCGATAGGTAACCATCAATGGCGTGAGCTCGGAACGTTCTTGAATGGACTCCCGCTGAACGTTATTTATTTATTTCGCTATCTGGGCGGTTCGTCAGCAGTTGTTGGGAGGGCTGCTGTCGCGGCCATTTTGTCGGTTGCCATGGTAAAATAATATTATTTATTAAAGAGATGCACCTCCAGCTGTTCAGCGTGCACCAAGATTTGGTGGTGTGGCTTATTCCGGGCCGTCCGTGGCCGGGCACGAGATTTCTCGAGATTTTGTTTTAGTTGAAAGACGAGAAAACCGGGAGGAGGAGGAGTTACTATTAAAGCTGAAACGTAAAATTTCAATTGCAGACCCCGACCCCCCAATCGTCTTCTCTCCACGCCGTGTCGCACGTGAAAGTACCGATCGCTAGCTGAGGTATCATTTTCGTTTCTGTTATATATCTCTGCTTTCATCTCGCGCCAGGGGTCTCCGACTTAGGGAACCCTTGACCTCTGAAATCCTTTCGCAGCGAAGAAAAAAAACGAGTTGGGGGGGAGGTAATCAATTCTTCACTTACGGATTTGTTTTTCTTGCCCCCTTTTTTGTTGTTGTTGTTTAGAGTGGCAATGGTTTCCTTTTGATTTATGTTTTGAAGTCTTGTCGGGATGACTGCACGGTGCGTCAAATATTAAGGGAGCCGCTGTTTGGGAAGGGTCAAGTGGTATTAGTTCTAAAAGATCCACTTCGGGAGAAGGTCCCTTTTATATCCCAGAGCAAGGGACGGGGCCGGGGGGGGGAGGGATATTAGTTTTATGAAAATTCCCAGCTTATAAAAATATGTTTTTTTTTTCCGAAATGTTTGATGGACGCCATTAAAAGGATATTAATTTCCTCGGCTTAGAAGTTCGGTTATCGCCGCTGATGCTCTTTGGAAATTGTGTTATGATTTACTTCAGACTCGGCTAATTAAAGGCTGCGCACCCAGATCTTCATCGAACACCGGTGGTCCTGGGGAAGCAATGCACGAATACTTAAATGATAATTACGGGGTTTTGAGCACGTGGACACTAATGAATCCTCTCGGCGGTCCGCAGAAATGCTGTGGGTCGTGGATGTAGTGGTAGAAGGATGCAGAAAGTGTTTCAGTGGGAATCTACATTAGGAAAATGAATTACTAACGATGGAGTCGTCGTCTCCCATTCCCGACAATCACTTCCTTGTACGATCCACGATGGCCAGCTGCCTCCTTGCGGAAACTGAACTCTTTGGCCTGTAAGACGCAGCAACTTATGTCTGTGTATCCCCGAAATACCCAGACATTTCGGCTGGGAAAATTTCAATCACGAGTTTACGATCGGTAGAATAACGGGTGTGTTTAACATCTTTTTTTTTAAAGGAGCGGATAAAGGGTTTTCCTCAAGAGATAGTTGATCTATTTATAGATATAGTCGTGTTAGCGGACTCATCACCTAAAAAGGAAACCGCTAGGTGCGTTGATTGTCGTCGAAACGATTGAAGACAGTGGGGCTCCACGTTCGGATCGTCACCGCTCTGGTCGGAGTGCCACTGTTGTTTAAGGGCCGCCTTATTGCCAGAGAAAGTTGTGAGATCGGGGACTGGGGCGAGACGTTTCTGGAAATGTTTGGTGTTTGACTTTGCGTTCTTGTGATAAATCGCCTTTGTGTCTTCCAGGTGAACCGACCCCTGACGATGAAGAAGGACGGCATACAGACCAGAAACCGCAAGATGTCGACAAAGAGCAAGAAGAATAAAAAGGGGATGTCATCGATGTGCGACCTGTTGAAGCCCCTCGACAAGCCCTTTCACTCGTCGGTCTACCCGGGCATCGGTGCCCCCATGCACGCTCCAATGCCCACGTATATGACAGGGGGAGCCTCGTTGGCGGGGTCGTTTGTGTCCCCTTCCGGTAACCACATGCAGGGACCGTCGGGATTGGGTGGAGGACTTCCGGGAGGGTTTGCCAACAGCTTCAACTCCTTCTCGTCGTCGTTCCCGAGTATCCCCAGCATGTCGTCTTCAGGATTGACCCTGTCTACGTCATCAGGCATGGTAGGGGGCATGGCGTCCGGGCTGAACCTATCGACGACCACAAATATGGTGGGCGCCATGGCGTGAGCGAGTCGCTGACGGACAAACCAGCGTCCTACGGTCTGTGGACAACAACAGAGACTTGGCAACAGAACAACAGCATAAATCCTGACAGCCCGGAAGCGCTTGACGTTGGTGAGTGACTCGGGTTCAAGAATGTGGTGGAAGAATTTTTGTAATGAAACTTGAAAAAGAAAACACTTTTTTTTTCCTCTCCTTCTTCTTCTTGGAAGAAAGTGGGGTGGGTCGTATACGACTCGCACAAAAAGGTGCCCGCTGGAGCCTCTGTTTTCCAGTCGTACCTACTGAGTGTGCACACGACAAGAACTATATATAATTTTTGTTGATGTTGTTTTGAAAACAGTAACCCAAGTTACAATGGGTGCTACTCATCATCAAGAGTGCTTGCCTCCTGCTTACAACTGTACACGAAGATTGACGGTTTGTGCGTTTAAAATTATATAATAATAATAATAATAATAATAATAATAATAATAATAATAATAATAATAATAATAATAATAATAATAATAAGCAGTAGTAGCGCCCTCAGGAACCTTCTATATAAAAACTGTCAGCGTAAAATAAAATTCTTTCACTTTTTAATTTTGTTTTTTTCCGGAATCAACAAATTGCATGCACCATTTGTAAAGTTATAAAGAGTTAGAAGGGTGTGAATAGGAGAAGAGAAGAGAGGCTTGCATCGCGTGGGTAGAGGAGAGAAAGAGAGACGGCCGGGCGTTGCCTAGCGCCGACATTCACGCGGTATGTCCGGGCGCCGACTTGGGGGCCCTGGTGGCACCGTCTCCCGTAACAGAGGTCGGGTCCCTGTTTCTTACCGAGAGCAGCGCGAGGCGAGCTGGGCTGACTACTTACTACTACTGTTTCAGGCCGTCGTTTGTCACTGCCGGGTAACGTGTCAAGGCGGCTCGGGGATATATTATGTACATACATTTTAAAAGATGGATTTTTTGGCTGCATAAAGAAAGCCTCGTGTTAAACAATGGGATACTCTATTACGAGAGATTCTTAAGAAGTTTATTCTTGGTCAGTAGTAAGACTATATGAAACTGCTATTCGTGTTTGTATTTAGAACTGTCACCTTTCACACACCACACACACGCACACACACACACACACACACACACCACACACACGCACGTGTTCTTTATCCTTCACTCGCTCTAACCCCGAATCCCAAATTCCCGTAATAGGTTTGGTAAGTGGGGGAACCTCCTCTTCTCACGCTCGATTGCCCAGTTATATGGGCACAACTTTTTTTTTGAAAAACTCCAGCGCTTTAAGTATTAAACAGAAACGTCAGCGGAAGCCGAGATCCGAGGGTTAGAACAACAACCTGCCCAGCATCTCCGACGTATATAATAAATAAGGTTGCCTACGCCACAGTGGATAGAGTAGTTGAAGTCAGTACAGTTAATTATCACACCTTTTTTTTTGGGGTCTCACCTCAGTTCTGAGCGAAGCATTAAGCAAGCGGATTTTTTTTTGCCGTCTAGTTTCACGTTACAAAATGTGTAACTGATTTGAGAATAAAACAAAAACATAAAAAGTATTTATTAATATAACATACAGATTTGTGGGCTACAATGGTCACCTTTGTTGCTATAGTTACTCACCCCATCCCAACCCCTTCCTATTCCATGACTTTTTTCTTTTAAAGAGAGTTCAGTATTCTATCCTTGGTGAGCGAAAATGAATGTTTACATCTGTGGTATTAACCAAGCAGATTCCATCAATATTAAAAATAATATGGTGAAAAGTAAACATTGAATACGGGAGCTACAATATATTTGTATATAATATTTATTACAGACGTAGCAGTTAAAAATGATTGATGTATTGTTTATATATACAAATATATGTAATAAATATATATATCAATGTGAGTATCATATCCGTGTATCATGTAATATTTTGAGCTTTTTTTTCCCCTACTACTGTACAAAATGTCAAAGTAAGATATGTTTGAACACTGTCTAGTCCTGGTGCGGTTTGGAACCGCACAAAAGTCTCCGCATTCTTTTATTTTTTTGGGTCTGGTTATCAGTCACGCTCATGGGCACATATTACTGTGTGTGTGTGATACGGCTGGTGAGTAGGACATCCGATAGTCATACGCGAAACCGGTCCGTGTTTTGCACGTTGTACCTGATATATTTTGAACCCAGGGGTTTTTATTTAAAAAAAAAAAAAAAAAAGTATATTTATATTAATTCTACTAAGAGTACACATCAACCGAACATCTAAATATGTAGTTCTCCCCCTTTTTTTCTCTCTCGCCGATCTGACAAACGTCAGTAGGCAAAATTTGAGCGGTTTTAACTCTTTCCCACAAAGGTAAGATATCAACAATTACAATTTTGAAAGCAAATAACTCGGAACCTCAATAATGGTAAATTAGAGCGTCTTCGAAACGGAAATTAATTTTTTTTAAAATTATATCTTATTTTCTTTTTTCTGGTCTAGGCGGAAATGTATATTTATTTGATATTTATTTATTTTTTTTTTTTTCGTTTCCATAAAGAATTATAAATAGCATTCGATCTTGAGACACGTGACCCGCTTACGTGGCTTCCGTTTCGGTGACGTCATGGCCACTCGCGAGGTTTTGGATCTGTGGCAACCATTTTAGAATATCTGGCCTACGAAAATCCCAAATATTCACGGTGCTCTCGGATCAGAATGGCCATAATTATTCAGCATAGATTTAATCGAGGCACCCTTAAGCAAACAGAAAACAAACGATGGGTAGTATAATTAATTTTGATATAGAGATTTATAAAGTAAAATTGGGTTTCTTTGTGTCGGACGTTTTCCAACTATTGCAGATTCAAACCCCTCGTGTAAATTTTATTTAATTTCACTTTAAAGAAAAATAGTGAATGTAGCCATTTTTTTTTTCCTAATTTCTAAAGTCTGCTATTATCATAGGTTGGGGAGGACGAAGAAACCAAAAATGTGGAGAAAAAAAACCTATTATATGCTTAAATTTATGACTTGATAGATCTAAATATGTATAAATGGGACTATTAACATATTTAACATACAACATGTTGTTTTGTTTTTGTTTTTTTTTTTTGTTTTTTTTTTGTTATTTATTTATTTTCGACTGGGTTCAGAATGTGGACTGACACCGGATCTGCGGAATTATTACGGCCGCCGGTGGTAAGATGGCGGAGTTTGCAGCGCGCGCGCGAGAGAGCGTGCCCGGGTCTCGTGCTTGGGATGCCGCAAGGCACCGACTGGGAAACTAACCCCCCCCTTTCCTCCTCCCCCACCGCTCACCTCGAGAATGTGGTCGACATTCCACCACCGTCTCGCCGGAGCTGTGTGTGTGCGTGTGTGTGCGTGTGGGAGGGGGAGGGTTACCGCTTCGGACACGTGCACTGAGAAGGTGCGCGCCACGGCTTCGCGTGTATCTGTCTGCACGCGCGCGGGTCGGGGTCCCCCTGGTCTGTCGCACGTGGATCTGTTGACCTTTCTTACTAACAATGTCTGTGTACTTAACAGCAAGGAAAAACAACCACTTATGATAAAATGAAGGTATAAGAAGGGTTCTTGTACAGCTCATGTTTCAAATAAATGGACGCATTAGGAAAAAAAAAAAAAACACAGCTGAAGACTTTTCTTTCTTATTTCACGTTTGTTGTGCGCAGTAACGACTGTAAGTTGTCTCCTCTTTGTTTACTCGCCGATAAAGGGCGCTGCTGTCTTCTGCCTTTGCTCTAAAAAAAAAACAAGCAAAAAAACCATAAATATGTAAGAAGTTTAATCCTTTTTCCCCCCATTGTTTTAAGTTCAAAAAACGTCGAAATTTATTATTTAAAAAAAAAGGGAGACAGAGAAGAAAGTGAAAACCCTACTTATTTGTCGGTAGGCACGGAGACTGCTTGCATGTCTGTCTACTCATACGTTTTTCCTTTCCAGGGCTCCGGTCGCTAGTTCACGCCGGATGGCTCTGCACTCAAGCGAGAAATTCCCGATTTTTAAACTGCCAAACTTTCGCATTTATCTCCGCGTCTATTTCCAACTCCTCTGTGGGCAAAGAATTTTCATGTCAGAAATTATTATTTCTTTCTTTCCTTCGTAATAGTATTTTCGCTGACGTCACTGCGGCGGAGCCGGCTCAAGGATGGCGGGGCAGACTCGTTTATTAGTGAGAAACCTTCAAAAATAACATTTTTTCTCTTTAAAAAATTAATTAAACACCCTCCCCCTCCTTCCACCAGCCCGAGATCTATCTAGGCATTGGACGTGAACTGGATCGGAAAGGGGAGCGAGAGAACATCGGGACTGGTCGGTCGCAGCGCCATTGGATCACATGACAACGCCGTACATCCGGGGCAAACGTTTTTCTGTCCACCCTGGTCCAGAGGACAGACAAAAAAGTTTCTGCTTCCCGGCTTACATATAAAGTTCGTTAAACCAGCCAGGAAATGCGCATTTTTTTATAAATCTTTTTGCTTGTCACCAATAATAATAATAATAATAATAATAATAATAATAATAATAATAATAATAATAATATAATAATAAATTTAAACTATTATAACAGGCTTTATTAATCATATTGTTATTACATAAATAGTTGGTGCTCGGACCAAGAAACTGTCCCCTTGATGCGGAGTAAAAATCCTGAGCTCCATCGGCTAATTATTCGCCGAGCCGGGCCGCATTAATAACGGTCCGCTGACACCAGAGCGTCCTGTAGCAGCGGCAGTTTATGATAAAACACATCAATCAGAGTTGATGATATTCGGTTTCTTTGGAAACACAATCAAACAAAGAAACTGCTGCGGAGCGGGGGGTGGTCGCCTTATAGATGAGTGATGCATTCTTTTACATCCCTGGATCACGACTGTTTTGTGCGGAAATGGTAAAGGGTGGAATTTTGCGCCCGAGGACCGTATTCCGAGAGATCGATCGCTCCGCTGTTGCTTCCAGTCAGGTGGTCGGTGAGTTCGGATGCGATTAGTAGAACCGTTCCTTTCACCTCTTGGAAACTTCCGGAAAACTCTGGGAGGAGTGTGCAACCTATCGTGTGTTTTTTTTGTTTTGTTTTTAACAGAGAACGATTTTGCTACAAGGCCGACCAGGTACACCCGTTTAACGGGAGTCGGTACACCTGCTTTACTGGGAGGTACTACATCTGTCTGCTGGAGCGTGCGGAGAGCTGGCGTGTGTTAAAAACTTATATCGCCCCCTCTTTACAGGACGGCCTCCGCTTTCGTATAATAATAATAATAATAATATAATAATATATTTTCCCCTTTTTTGAGTCGATTTTTTTCATTTCTCCAATCTTTTTTACTCTAACGCAATAATTCCCTTTTTAACCCTTTATTCTTCTGTTGGAATGATACTTTTTCTTACTTTTTATTTGAATTTGTTAATCTAGACGTTTTCCTTTCCTTTTAACTCTATTTAATCGCACACGCACATGCACACACACACTGGCTGTCATAAATGCGGGCTCACCAACAACAACAACAACAACAAAATTCTTCGAACATAAAAAAGGATATCTAGATGACAAATGTTTGTGTGACAGAAGTTCGAATATAAACATCGGTTTTGCATGTATGGATTTTCTAGCGGTCGTACGCTAATAAGTGTGTAACAGTACACACTAATAAATGGTTTTATGCATGAAGTTTACAATCGGTGTGTGTGTGTATTCCCTAACATTAGCATGCGTTCTGTAAAAAAGTTTTCTTTTTTTTCCCCCTTCTCCTCGTTCTGGAGAAAAGAAAAGAAAAGAAAAATTCCTGAATTACCGGCGAAAATGATGTTCACCGCTGCAGCTTCCTGGTTACAGGGCGAGAAGGTGAGCGCAGGTGCTGCTGTTACCTGGCGTCGCGGACAATGTCGCGGTGAAGAACGAGGCGATTTTGTTGAGAACAATACAAAATATTCGGGTGTAACGGACTCTGAATCAATGGCGCCCATGACAGTTAACCCTCCACTTTCCGTGTGCTGTTCTTACTGAAATTAATTTTAAAAAAATTTAAAAAAATAGTTGGAAAATGTTTTTCTCTTGCGGCTTCTAAAAGAAATACATCCGTTGCGTGTATAATTTTTTAGAGCTTGGCTGGAACTATCTGAGTTTGGAAGACAGGAAGTGCTTACAACTGTAAGATACCAGCTGACAGTCAGCGCGCGGCAGGGAGACACAGGGGTGGTAACTCCTAGGCAGACGTATGGACGGAGCTATAATCGACGTCACATACTTTGGATTTTCGATGACTCCGCCCACACGTCTGGTCGGCAGCTACCGGTGCTGCAACAACTGGCCCCGATCTTTCCTGGATGAAGATAGGGATCTTTTTAGAACAGATCCAACAACTTGATAGGAAATACAGCCGAAAAAGAAAACATTCAAATTCTGACAATAAATCGCCTAAACGTTTTTTTTTTTCCTCCTAGCAGCCGTTGTCCAGTTGTCCAAATACCCACCCGGACAGAAATGTTGATGGCCCTCCGCCCAAAAACCATCCCTCTAATTAAAAACAAATAACCAACAAAGGAGGAGAAAAAGACCTAAAACGACACCAATCCCGAAGGGAACACTTAAAACCTCAACCACCATCTCTCTAACAAACTGCCCTCCACAACACAAAAACCTTACTAAACGTTTGTCGTGTTTTTTTTCTCTTTTCTTTCTTCGGGTGGCTGCGAATCTTCTTGTCGCAGCTGTTGTCCATGTTGTCCAGGGTCCGCATCATCGACCGCCTCCCCCCGGGACACCGCCGGGTTATGGAAATGTCTCTCTTAAAGGTCGGCTATTAGGAGCTGTTTCCAGAGTTTTTGTTGTTGCCCTCTTGGCATTCAGAAACGCATCTCCGTTATTAGATAGATTTGGGAGGAGGAGGAGGAGGAAGGGTAGGCATCCCTTTAAAACGAAAACAAGGATTCGCAGGAAGAGGGATAGAGTTTTGGTCTCGCTGACTTTGGACTCGTCTCGATAGCAGACTTCCATCTTCCACGAACCCTCGACAGTCTGGGGGTTTACGGTGAACTGCTCTCTTCCTAACCATCGGGCGCTGCTTCTTCTAGACAAACCAAAAGGAAAATTGCCCCCGGGAACAACTATAAAAGCAAAGGTTCACGTTACCTTTTCTTCTGTTTGACTCACCAACGGCCTCGCCGCGGTCTTTCTCGAGTTTAAACCCACTTCGTGACCGCGTAACGTTTTCGTCGGACGCCAGTGCGAGTTAATGGCTAGATCGCTTTCGACGCAGTCGCGATGCGTGTTGCCAGGTGGGAGGGGATGAAGAAAAAGGTTGCGGCGACGTGGTGGACGATGGTGACCGGGAAACCCCTAGCTGTCGTCCCTTTCTTAAACTTTTGTTTGTTTCTCGATACAAACCGCCGCATAACGCTAAAGGACAACAAGTTGTATTGCAGTTATTTGTCTTTAATTGTACATAAAGGCGTGGTAATTTTATCGTAATGTTTGCTTCGGTGAAAGAAAGTGTGGATGGTAAATGGTATAGTGGTCGTGACAGATTGGGTTCGCAGTCCACGGAGAATCGTCGGCGCTAAAAGGTAAAATTCAGTCAAAGGGGCATGCGTGATGGTCGTTAAAGTTTTGGTGGGAATATGGTATAAGGGGGTTGGTAGAATAACAGAGTTTCGATTAAAAAGACAATTTTGTGGTGTGTAGTGGAGTTTATTATTCTACTTTTCTTTCCGTCTTCTAAGTAATGTGTGGTAATAAATATCGCCGGTGTAATGGAAAGGTAATCAGTGACGGTTGGAAGAATATCTTAGAATATTAAAAACGCCATTTATATTTATCTACTTCTCCATCTTCAGAAATGTAAATACCATGAAAGAATCCAGCGGTTCCGAGCAACATCTGGCGCAGAAATTAAGTCCACAAGCGGGAACTGTCACCGTCCACTGGAAAGTCGTTCTTATTCAGGTCTTGAAAAACCCCCAAGTGTCACGGGTTATTATGCGCATTTTGATTTCCTTCTCTTCCGTTTTCGTTCGCCGGTCCAATGTAAATATTGAGACAGTAGTAGATAGATGGCTATCGCCGCCTCGTTTCGTCCGACTTACGGCGAAATATCGATGTTTCGCGTCTCCGGCGAAGCTTGGGTGGGGGGGGGGGGTGGGTGGTGATCCCGGCCCACGTGGTTCTGCGGCCGTATCGAGAGAGCGCGTTTGCGGTTGTCGTTCGGGGGCAGCGTCCTATCCGCCGAGGAGAATGTCGTGAACCGCGGTGCCGCTGAAGAATAATGGCGCTCCTGTACGCATTCCCTCCCTCCGCAAAAAAAAACTCCTTGCACGTGTAAAACAAGAACAACAAACCTTGCGCGCTATGAAATAAAAAGAAAACCAGTTGATGGGATTTATGTGACTTTTTTATGGCAAGAGACGGTTTTTTTCCTCCGACTATTACCTTAGTTTTAAGAAACTTAATCTGTCACACATCCTTTAAGGACGTCAACAATATAAAACAACTTAGCCCAATTTAAGGCCATGTAATTTTTTCCATATTGATATCAGCTTTTACAGACAGAGAGTAATTCTGCTCGATTTTACTTGTTTCCACGCGAATACACTTCCGCCCAAAAACCCTGACACACGCACGAAACAGTTTGCCGTAAAGCAGAGAGCATGCGGCCTTTAGGTATACTTCCTTATCCTTGTTGTGGAAAGGATCGCCTTCTAGAACATCTTTAAATGGTCGAGAATCTACTTCAACGGACTCGCTCCCTCCACTTACACCGGAGAGAGGACAGGGCCCTTCTGACTGGGTGGAGCCCTATTTATAAAAGAATAAAACGTTCCTTTGTTGTTGTTTTTAAATGGAAGTTAAGAAACGTTACCATCTACCCGCCGAGTCCTGCTCCGGACTTCAGGGGCATTTCGAGGTTCGTCTCTGTTCGACGCGTTTTCAAAGCTAGAATTATTGTAAACGCCATCTATCGAACGTGCGTAGGAAATAGTTATAATCTTCGTTCCTAATCTGGTAAATCTTAAATCTATTCGATCCAAAGTTCCACGATCATAGAATTGGTAGACAGTTGATTAGTCCCCTTACACGTTTGGCCTTTATTCTCAAATCAAGAGACCGTCGTAGTTCTGAGCTCTCTTGAAATGAGAGTAGAAAAAGTAGTAACACACGAATCCTGCACCGCCTCGTCTTTTCGAACGACGATGTGCAACCAAACACAAATATACAACTCTATTGGAAGCTATAATAATAAGCGCGATATTTGCGCCATATGATGTTTATATATTTATATATATATATATATACATTCACATACATAAACGTGTGTACGTATGTGATATATTGTGGAAGACGAACATCCATCGGTTTCCTGCCACCGTTGGCATCAAATCTTAAAAGAGTCTTTGACTAGGCTTTGGACCGATTGGCCGCCTATTTTCTCTTTACATGTAATGCCTACCGTCGAATAGTTTCGGAAGTCCGGCAGACTTGTGCCGAAGACGTCCAATAGCAACCATGAAATCGCAGACCGCAATTCGGTGTGTCTCCCCTAGACTACTGGGACGGATGAAAATCGGATGCCTTAGATTAGGGACTGCAGTGTCGTGGTCGCCACAGAAGTTTCCGTCTAATGCTCAAGGAAAACGTTCTCGGCATTGCAACAGGTATTTTCTTTAGATGTGTGGAGCGGAAGTAACAAGAGTAGGGGCTAGGTTTGTCTCTGCCCGGGGTTGGGGAGGGGTCGTTTTCTCTCTCTCCCCCCTGTAACAATAAAAAAGCGGGATCAAGTTAGATTTTTTTTTTTAATGATCATTTCCGAACCATCTGGTCAGTACAGAAAATAAACGATAATTTGAAGGTCTAATATCGAAACTTGTTCTTCGAGTTGGCGTCATTGAACGTAATGGTAGATTCAGATATCTTTATAATTAATCCTTATCGAAGCATATTTAAAAAAAAATACATAAATAAATAAGAATCAGGGTGCAGATTTAGATGTTTTGGCGTCTAAAAGTACAAACCATTTCCCTTTTCATTTCTCTTATTTTTAAATAGTTACTACGGTACATCTAGATATATCAACACGTGGAGAAGCATCCTAGGGAGCTCGCTCGCGCTGACTTCGCTTACTTGCTCACCGGCCTAATTTTAACAAACATTTTCTGGCTTTTCCCAGATTAGGGAGTAGAAACGGACACTGACGGGGCCGCCAAAAGTTTCCCGGCGACAAGAAACGAACCAGCATCCGTGGGCATCCCTACAAGAAATTCTTAGCATTCGCGGAAAATTTCTTTTGTAGTGGTTTGTTAAAATGGAGTTATGCGTAGATTAAGAAAGAGGAACGAGATTAAAGCGAAATAACTACTTACAACAGCAACTTTCTATTGTTATTATTCCCGCAAACCAAGACGAATAACGAGTAACTTAATATTAATAGTTAAAGGGGCATCAGGTATGATTCTTCACCTTCTTAGGATTTTTAAGTATTTTGGTAAGGATCTGTAAGAGGCTCCACAACCGGACGCGAGACTGTGTTGAAATGAGGGCAGAAGTCCTGAGAAATGGGCATGAATCATACCGGGTATACTACTATTAAAATATTTTCTGCATGAAAGAAAGGGGGATAAAGATAATTTATGAAATATCGAACTGTCCAAACGTTTGAAATATTTTCCACTTTCTATCAACGCGTCGAGAGTGTGTAGAATGCATTTAAACAATGCAAAGTCAAGCCATGCACATCCAGACATTTATTCTGTATTCCTGTGATGTTATATATGTCACCTCAGCATCCATTCGAAAGCCGCTGACGCTCGTTGCGTTGCTTCATCAGACCCAAAACCCACACCAGCATCAACCCAGTCACCGGCCATCCCATCCCTTTCAATATTATGGCTATGGAGAAAGCTGCGTTGTGGCTGCGGGAAGAGATCACCGACTGGCAGATCAAGTCCCTGCATCTACCAGTCAAAAGATGCACGCTTGCCCTTTTTCCGGGGGGGGGGGAGGAGAAGGGCCCGAGGTTGGCATATTACCTGGCTCGGCTCTGTCTTTCCCGCACAGCCTCTCGCTAAGGGTGTGAGGCGAGGAGGGTCCTCGGCTTCTTTCCATTCTTAACTTCGTTAAAAAAAAATTGGTTTTCCCCCCACCACCCAAACAAGGACCAAAGAACCATAACCGATACGTACGACCGAGCCGAACGTTACGAAGCGTATAACGAAACAGACCAGTGGTCGGAGGATACTCGCAATTAGAAAAAGTCGGGGTCAGGGTTAGGGTTTGATTGAAAGACTTTTATTAAGGGGATTTAACTCTTCCGTATATTTTCACCTAACGGGAGCAGCCCTCTTATTAGTTAGGCGTCTGAGCTGCGCCAGCGCCGTAGAGTAAACGTTACTCCATTGCTGGAACTTGTAGTGCTATCCACCCATCCCTATTTATTTATCTGGGGTTCGGCAATCGGCTGGTCTGATGCTGATCAGCCTGACGCCCCATCGCCGCCAACCCTACACCGTCCATGGGGAGATTTAACAACCGCTTGGATTCTTCTTGCAACTCGCTGACCGCCAGCAATTATTTTACAGCTGTTACCCCCCCCAAACATCCCCAAGGCATCGGTGATGGACTAAGACCCGTTCCCGTGGGTATGCTGCAGATGTGTGGCCATCACAGGCGGGTCAGACTTCTATAATGCTATATTCTATGGTTTCTGGTTTACGACCCCAGCCGACTTGCAGCAAACCATCGAGCATAGTGAACCTAGAGCGATATCGTGGGCGGCCAATTAGTAAGAGAATAAAGCAAATCATTTATTCATCGATGGTCATTTAAATTTCGTCATGGTTGTATCGATCCCTGGTAATTCTCTGCGGCTGGTAATTGATCAGGACTTCCCGGGACGGCGATCATCACATCCTTCAAAAAGACGGTGCAACCAACACGACACACCTAGAACCGCCACAGATCGGCCGCCCTTCTGAGCCTTGCGGGGGTGCGAATGTGGGCCTCGTTGAATCTCCTTGCGATCAGCTTAATACACAAGTAACGGTCAAACGGCCCTGAACATCTTGCCAGCAGCAATTGGAAGAATGCCTGAAGATTTGCTGGAAAACTCGGACCCGATCAACCTTGATAACCTGATCGTTTGCACGCTAGGACACCCACAAGCTGTACACGCCACGAGTGGTGTTCCTAAAATAAAACCCTTCATAGTACGGTATTGATACAGTACCCTGCGATCAGATGTCATGCAAGAAAACAGAAAGGGTCCCACCTGCAGAAGAACTATAAGAGTATAGACAGTGATATCATTGTAGTGTGGTGAATATTATAGCTCCTGAGATAGAAATATTAGATAACCAGCGTACAGAAATCAAAGCTTTAGCTAGTAATGGATATTTGATGCGGAAGATTGCAGCCCGACTTCGTGTTTCAGCAGGTGCTGTGTGCAAGACACGGAGAACAATACATAAAACTGGTACTACTGACAAAGGATGGGTCAAAGAGAAAGCCCAAACTCTTTACAAGTGATGCTAAGTACTTCGGGATAAGTTCTGTGCTTGGTAGACGACAAGCCAAGAAATCTGGCGAATGTTCTAGTTGCAAACACAGGTGTTAGGGTTTTTTGAAAACAGTAAGATACATTAGTGCAGAATAGTCTCAGTGGATCCGCAGCTTCCTAAAAACCTTTGCTGAAGAAAGAAAACCAAATGACAAGATTAAGAAAGGCAGTAAAAATGAATCAGTGCGATGACCAAACCTGAAAGAAGATTCTCTTTACAGATAAGTTCAAGTTTGAAGTTTGGCAATAATCAATGGCAGTCTTTTTTGAAAACGGACCGGGGATTAGTATAGATTCAGTGTACAACAGTTACAATAAAGCGGGGAGGTGGATCGTTAGAAGTGTGGGGCTGCATATTGGCCAAAGATGTCTGCGATTTGCATAAAATTGAAGATATTCTAATTGCCAACGAATGCAGGAAAGTTTTCATCCATCATGCAATTCTCTCAGGTCATCTCATCGGGCGGGGATTCGTCTTCAAACGGACAGTGTGATGAAAAACTATCTAGGACGTAGAGGCTGATGGAGTCTTATGGCTACTGAGAAAGTCAGAAGGAAATCGAAGACTTCGGATAAATTATGGAAAATGCTACAAGATATTTGGAACACATATCGATAACCTGTATCGAGCATGGAAACAACTGACACCCTCTATATACAGCAAAGGGGATCGCATACCAAATAGTAATGCACTGTACAACGTATTCATTTTGTTTTTGTATATTTTCTGTAATAGTGCATTGTATATATATTATATACATCTCTTGGTTACAATTAATCAATATTTGTGCACATCGGTACAGTATAACTCCTTTAATCAGGCAGGTACCGGACTACTTAGGTGCCGGATTAGGTAAAGCTGGTTTAATACAGGAAATCACAATACCAATGATTCACCTAAAATAGTATTAGGTCTACAAAAGTTTTGTTGGTTTTTATATTATGCTAATTTGGGGTTCATTTGTTGCGTGCTTGAGAAGTGTATGTAGATAAGTTATATATCGTTTTGTAGCGTGTGCTTTGGCAAAATTTACCCTTTAAAAAATCATAAAATGGATATTTGTTTCAGGGTTCTGAGTGAAGCGTGGATAGAAACGTTTTCATGCCATTTTGCTTCACGAGTTCAAAACAGGCCACACATCGGGCGAGGCAACTCGTAACATTAAGCCAGCGTGAGGCGAGGACACAGCAACTGAGTGCACAGTACAACGATGGTCTGTAAAGTTTCGATCAGGGGATGTGAGCCTCGAAGATAAGGAACGTAGCGGACGTCCTTCCAGCTGTGATGATGACCGTCTCAAAGCCTCATTTGAAGCCGATCCAATAAAAACAGTGCGAGAGAAATCGCTGGAGAGCTTGACGTAAGCACTGCGACTGTTTTCCGGCATCTTGACGGAATTGGCCGGGTGGAAAAGCTTGACAAGTGGGTGCCTCACGAGTTGAATGAACAACAACAAAATCGTCTGTTGAACTGCAACAGGTGTCATCCACTATAGCGTCTTGCAACCTGGCGAAACCATCACAGATGAAAGGTATTGTCTTGAATTAAACGTTGTTCATCAGAAACTCTCCCAAAGACAGCTGGCATTGGTGAATCGAAGAGGCCCAATCCTGCTCCACGACAATTCTCGTCCTCGTGTCGCAAAAGTGACTCTTCAGAAACTGAACACCTCGGGGTACGAAGTTCTCCCTCACTCAGCCTATTCACCAGACCTTTCTCCCACAGACCACCACCTTTTCAAACACCTCGACAGCTTCCTCCGTATGAAATCCTTCTCCAACCAAGCAGCAATTGAAACTGCCTTCCAACAGTTTATCAACTCCAGAAATTCAGATTTTTTCAAAATGATATAAATGCACTTGTAAATCGTTGGCAGAAGTGTATTGATTGTGACGGAACTGACTCAGATTAATAAACTTCACGTTCAGCGACGATATGTCTCATTGTTGCGGTAAGAAAACCGACAGAACTTTTGTGCCAACCTAATCATTTATAGTAAAATATGACAAACAGTACTGTAATAAAATCTCACCCGAATTAAGTGAAGAATGAACAGTACTGTGTGTAGCAGATGGCGACTTCCCTTATGTACAGTACCGGTAGGACTAAACACAGTATAGCTGTACCATATTGCTAGTTCTAACAAAAACTCTTTTCCCTTTCATTCTATGGCTAGTTGAAGAGCTGTTCTTTGTGGACATCATAAAATAATCAAAGAAATGAATGTTTATTGGAGAAATGAGTAATATAACTTTTTTCACAGGACATTAACTATCCAAACACGCACCGGCAAGCGTTGGAAGTTGGCTGGTTTACAGTGCCGTGTAGCGGTGATAAATTGCACTAGTCCGGCCTAGTGCTGTTACATTGGATGTGCCGGATCACGGATTACCGGATTAAATAAATTTTACCATACATGTGCAAAATTCCTGGGGTTAAAAGGATTACGAAAGAAAGGTGCACTCGGGAAAGTTATAGGGAAATGGCGTAGCCATTTAAAAAAAAAAAAATGGTAGCATGGAACTGTTAACTTATGTTTGAATATGGTTTTGACTTAATTTGTATTTTTAATCTAAAAGAATGAAATCCGATGCGGAGATCGTAAAGTTTGGTTAACTTTATCAGGTGTCAGCTGATGTTGGACATTTTAAAAAGAAACAATTGGATTACAATGGACAACAAAAAATAACTTTTCGTCTGCTAACTGAGGTACATGTAGGTGTCCCATATCAAATCAAGCGTAGCTGATTCCAAACCCGGAGCCAGAATTGACCCAGCCCGTCAGGATTTGTAGTCATAGAAAAATGTCATTGTCAGCCATTGTTTATTAATAACTCAGGCACATCGCAAAATTGATGAATTCACTTCTCAATATAAACACATGGTGTACTGTACAAGAACTGTTATTCACAAGCCCACACGCATTGTGTGAAGTATACGTCAACCGTTTAGAAATGCTCTGAGTACTTGATTTTACGCTTGTGAATAGCGGCGGTCTGTCTCTGAAGAAACCAACAACAGTCCCCCCATCGTGCTGGAGTGGCATCTCCCGTGACAGCGGGTCTCCCTTGCCTGTGTGTGTCGGTGGACCCTCTCACCATGCTCATGGCTCACAGCTCCAAGGTCGGCTGGGAAGAAATCCAAGTGTGGATGAAGAAAATGCAACTTCAGCGACATGCGCCAACCCATTCCTTCAAAGGCTCTCATCATGTCTTGAACCAACTCGGCAGAGTTGTCTGCCTTGTGGTTCCCAAGGAAATTGTGGACGACCAGTTTGAGAGCCTCGCATGCAGCCAGCTCCGGTGGGTTAAGTAGCTTCATGAAGCCGTTCACATCAGTGCAGTAGGTCACGCTATTCCCCACCTGGTGGAACGCTGCCAAACTAGCATGGCGTACTCGAAAATGAGAAATAAGCAGCCAACCACGTGGTTCTCCCGCGTAGCCTGCTGCATGTTCACAGTACTAAAGAGAACACTCAAAATATATAACATTAAATTTCCATTTATCTCCGTAACTAAACATTCTTACGTACCGGGTTAATTCTGATTTCAGATTTGAAAACAGCATACTCGAATTAGTCTGGGATGCGTACTTTTACCTCAGTAGCAAATCGGTTTTTGTCCAGTGTAATCAGTAACAATGTCTTTTTTTTTTTTTTTTTAGATTATCTTCAAACACCTAAGAATTCAATGTAGTCGCTCTCTTGCTTATTGTCTTTCTTTTAGCAATTCAGAAATCCTAACTAATAGATGGACAATAAACGGTTATTCCGGCACTTCCAGCCATCTTGTTAGAACTAAACCAAATGATCAGAATGTGCAGAAGATGTATCTTTTTTGGGGGGAGCTGGTACAATAATACGAACATCTGGTGTTAGGGTTGAGCCGACCATCTGTCTGTTGCAGTCCTTTGATGTATCTTCTAGATCGACGTCTTTTGCCCACCGCTCACCGTTGTTCGCAGAAATCAATTCCGTTAAATACACTCGGCAGTTTCCCCCCTTTTTTAAAAAAAAAAAACGCTTTTTGTTTATGCTCTAAATCTTTGTTTGAATATTTAGATGGGTTAATATTTTTGGACACAGCTTGTAAAACTCAGTTTTAGAAAACTAATTACCATCGAATTACCAAGATGTGGTTATTAATTAAAATAACTGAATACAAAATGAGAACAAGGGATTAACAGACTACAAAGCCGAAGAGTATTTTTCTCTACATTTTGATGTGTGTGTGTATATATATAACAATTTCTCTTCTGCACCCAACCACCGGGATGATTGTGTAATTTGAAGCATTTAGTTTGATGACCGATTTATTTTTGAACCGAATTCATTAGTTCATTTTCATGCTTATGTATTCGATGTAGCAGAGGTTTTCAGACAGCCAGTCTGGATGCTTTGTACGTGTATTAAATTCACTATAAAATTCTGGACTCCACATACCTCATTACCTCATTACCTCATTATTCATTATGAACAACAAATATTTATGACACTAAAATTATCCATTCTGCACTCCAACTTAAACGGAGGAACCGAGTTCCCTATATCTTATCTATGTTTAGAAAGTGTATCCAATGATGGCTGTCTTGGTTAATGCAAAAGATGAGCCCAAGTCAAGAGAAAGACTTACTAAAGCCGATAAATATATTTCTCTAAAAAAATTAAACGCGAGAGTGAGAGAGATATGACGTCAGTACAGAGATAGATGATAGGCACTAAAGAGATGGGGGAGAGAGAGGTGATGTCAGTACAGAGATAGATGACGCCATTAAAGAGAGGGAGGAGAGAGAGGTGATGTCAGTACAGAGATAGATGACGCCATTAAAGAGAGGGAGGAGAGAGAGGTGATGTCAGTACAGAGATAGATGACGTCATTAAAGAGATGGGGGGAGAGAGAGAGAGAGAGGTGATGTCAGTACAGAGATAGATGACGCCATTAAAGAGAGGGAGGAGAGAGAGGTGATGTCAGTACAGAGATAGATGACGCCATTAAAGAGAGGGAGGAGAGAGAGGTGATGTCAGTACAGAGATAGATGACGCCATTAAAGAGAGGGAGGGAGGAAAGGAGAGAGAGAGATGTCAGTACAGAGATAGATGACGCCATTAAAGAGAGGGAGGAGAGAGAGAGGTGATGTCAGTACAGAGATAGACGACGTCATTAAAGAGATGGGAGAGAGAGAGAGAGAGGTGATGTCAGTACAGAGATAGATGATGCCATTAAAGAGATGGGGGGAGAGAGAGAGAGGTGATGTCAGTACAGAGATAGATGACGCCATTAAAGAGAGGGAGGGAGGAAAGGAGAGAGAGAGATGTCAGTAGAGAGATAGACGACGACCTTACAGAGATACATGACGCCATTAAAGAGTAAAAGAGAGAGAGAGTGGGGGGGACCAGCGAAGTCAATGGAAAGATGTACTCGACACGCAGACAGACAGACAGACAGACAGACAGAAAGAGATGGCACGAGACTCAGTTGGAAGCAGACAGTTGTAGCGACCAAGGTATGAATAGACCTATCGTACCAGTAGTAGAATATAACTGTTTGAAATTATTTAGAGGATAAAATAGAATACAACAATTTAAAGTTGAGTTGGAACTTTGATCACACGAGGATTTTTCATCAAAACATTCTTCTTTTAATTTATTCCGATGAGTCCCCAATTACGGGAAGGACATCTTGCAAAGTCAGGTGTTACGAGTCATTTTTTTGACTTGAAAATACGAAGGTAAATTTAAAAAGTGAAACGGCTTTAAATTCGAATTCAAATGAAGACTTAAGCGGATCATTATTAAATGAGTGACAATAATAACAGAACAGGAATTTTTTTAACAGAAAGAAAGTTGACACCTTTGCAAACGGAACATGTCAGCATTTCTGAAGGATGATAAAGGGGCCCGATGCGGTTAGGTGGCACGAAGGCCCTAAAAAACAATTCCTTCTCTGATGAAAAAGCTGATATCGTATTCTGTATTGTTGCCCATACTTAGCCTTCAGATTAGATCCATTAAATTCGCTGTCTGATCTGACTTTCTTCCTTCACAAGCTAAAATGTTGTCTTTTTGTTTGAAATTGTATCTTACTGCTCTTTAAACTTTCCATAAGTGCTACCGAAATCGTATATAGCGAGTTAGAACAGCGGTAGCATATTGCGCTGATAACGACTGAAATCGAGGTTTACAGGTAGGTGCGTTCAGTCTAACTTCCGCCTTTAGGTTTCCCGAAGTTTTTCAGTAGTAATCAAGTCCCACTGTACCTCGATATAAGGTAACTTGATTGTTACTCCTCTTTATACAGAGCCTTCGTCAAAGTAACGTCTAATAGAGACGACATATTGCCCATTGGCCACGTCTTATTGTGTTATGAATAATGCAATTATGAGGATTGTAATATTTAATTTAGTGGTTACTAAGATGCAGAAAGATACTGTGCTCAAGCAAGAGCCTCCAGGGATGAGAAATAGCCTTCAAAGTGATTCTAAACTTTATTAACAATATTAGCATTAACCACATTTGCCAGTAGTTTATTCAACTCATTAACAATTCTATTACTATTAGCATATTTTTTTGATATTTAAACTGTTGGCTGGAATGTTAGCTAATTTGTACTTATGATAACCGAAGGTTCACACGGCCAAACCTTCTAATTATTTTCAGTGTCTATTAGTTCTCTTCTCACACATTTAAAATTCAAATTTGGTATTCTAATATTTCTAATGATTTGTTTAAGTATTTAATTTGCTTCACCTTACCTTAATTAGCATGGCCTGTAAAATAGCTAAACACGACAAGCTAATTTATCTGTGTAGTCTTAGGATAAATGTTGCAGCTTCGTGTTGTGGTTTTCATCAGTGTCTAAGTTACATTCCGGAAAGAAAGCTATGAAATGCAAGCTTCTTATACTGTTCTAACCCTGATACGCTGCTCATAGACAATATACACTTGTGTGTGTGGTGTGTGTGTGTGTGTGTGTGTGTGTGTGTGTGTGTGTGTGGGTGTGTGTGTGTGTGTGTGTGTTACATTACTTTGGGAAATTAGAGAGTGGATTTTTGCTATTCTCACTACCTTATTTTTGATAAAATGATGGGAAAATTCGGAACTGTCTATTTTCTATGCATTATTTTTTATTTTCTAAAACTTTCCCGTTATTTAAAACAAATGTTAATCTTATAATAATAATAAGAACACTTGTGTACGATAAATTTGCCTTTACTAATCAAACTATGATTTACTAAGACGTGTAAAATTTTAAAATAACATGTAATGAAAAGTGGTAAGTAGTGGCATATTTCGTTTATTTTTCATTAAAATGTTTACATTTTTCAAATTTATATTACATTTATTATACATTTTAAAAAAAGAAAACTTTTTGAGAGTCTCTTTTTCCGGTCAAGACACCAGACTGGCATACATCGAAACGTAGGAGGAGGCACACACACATCGGATTTATTCACAAGCAACATCAATTATATTTAATAAATATTCAGCAACTTCATGGATACTGTAGATCAGAATTTTGCGTAAAACCGTTTTACAAATTTCTTAACTCTTTTCTTTATACTATAATGGAGTTTTTGAATGTGACGTCATATCCGGACTGCGCTGTTGAGTTCATAGATTGGCATACTTGTTCGGTGATGTCACGTCCGGACTGAGTTCGCGCATGGGCATACTTGCTCGGTGACGTCATATCCGGACTGCGCTGTTGAGTTCATAGATTGGCATACTTGTTCGGTGATGTCATGTCCGGACTGAGTTCGCGCATGGGCATACTTGCTCGGTGACGTCATATCCGGACCGCGCTGTTGAGTTCATAGATTGGCATACTTGTTCGGTGATGTCATGTCCGGACTGAGTTCGCGCATGGGCATACTTGCTCAGTGATGTCATATCCGGACTGTGCGAATTCACACTGAGAACTCATACGAATAGCCTGAAAACAGCGAGTAATTCTTTTTAGGTTTGATATGGTTATCAATAAAGCAGTTGTTGAGCTTAAATAAATGGCTATTTTATATAAGACAAAAAGAAAAAAAGTGATAGTGATAAACATTACCAAAACTCATTTTAGAAAGTACCAAAACCACAACTATGGTGATACTAATAATGCAAATATTACTTTTTCTTCTTAGTTAACAAGCAGTGCAGGCAGTCATAGTTGACCCCTTAAAGCATAGCCTTATTATCTAAATACACTAATAAAAATAAATCATAGTAATATGTCAACCAGTATATTTAAGTGAATGTTTGGTAGACATAGAAAAACAATAATCGTAAAGAAGTACATCAAGAACGATATTATTTATCAATAACTGATATTTGGAAAGTTACTACTACTACTACTACTACTACTACTACTACTACTACTAATAATAATAATAATAATAATAATAATAATAATAATAATAATAATAATAATAATAATAATAATCATTGTGGTTTCAGAATAGTGCAGTGACATTTTACGTAATAATTAAGGTTGCATAAAAGAAAGAATAGGCTCTATGTAATCGTTGCTAGTCGAGCGAGCCAGAATGTAAATAAAGGTGATGAAATGGAACTTTGGTTAGCTCCGTCAGACGGGAGCACATTATGTTGTCAACAGCGTGCGGGCATCAATCAGCCATTGTAAAGAGGAGGGAGCCGAGCTGCGGCTATAATTGAGGTGGTGGCTCCGCGCAAGTAGCCGGCCAGTGAACGGTACGGATCGGATTTCTACTAAAATGCACACCGGTCAGGAAGGCACCACGGAGTGAAAAGAACCAAAACAGGAGGCGCTCAGTGGTGTCTGGATGAGAGGGGCGGGAGGTGAGAATCTATTGAGTTGTTAGTGTCACGGGAGAACACCGGGCAGTGTGCTACAGAGCCGGCCCATGAAGCGAAACGGAACGCCATAAAGAGTCGCCGGGCCAGACGTAAGCCATGTAAGACAATGCCGTCTCTCTCTGCTCTTCTCCGTACATCTGATACTCAGCTACATATTCCCTTTTTTTCCTCCCACTCGTTAACCCTTTTATTTATTATTTAAAGCATAAAAGAGTCTGGCTCCGCTCTTTGAAACGGCGCGCTCACGCGTGACGATATGAGAACAAAATAGTGTTGTTGTTTTGTTTTTTTTGCCATTTAAATTTAGTGAAAGACTGTTTGAAATATTTCAACGATGCGGCCCCTAAAGAAGGTTGTCAAGTTCCTTTTGTTGAGCGGAAGGTGAATCTTTTCAACTTCTTGCCATCAGTGATAGACTTTTCTTTTTCTAAATTTAATGTCTGATGCAACATATAGTTGGACATAACAAGTAAACATTAAGGAACAGATCTTGTTCTTTTACCAGCTGGCCTTGTAGGTTTCCTCCCACATCTAAAAAAAAATAGAGCTATATGTAGTAGGATTTTCCCCGAAGGAGTCGTAAATCTCCAAGTCCTTCGGGGCGCAGATCTGCTAACCCTAGCTAGCAGGCAGTGACGTCACTACGCTCCGTCATTAAGGTGTTGTTTCTCTTGTGGGAAGCAATTTACTAAAAAATTTTAAAAAGGGAAAAGCGATATAAGTAATTTTTCGTTATGTATAACTAATTTTTCTTAGCGATTTGAGTAGTAATATTGTTTCTGTCTATCTTAGCAATCAGGTAACTGTATTGGTTTTCTGAAGGACAGCCGGTCATCTATCTGTCTGTAAAGGATCTCAGATAATAAGCAGTGTATTTGGCTCACATCGAATAAAACTACTTATAATATATGTCTTTTTATTCATCTAAATATAGTTTTAAAAAAAAAACATAGGGGAGATATACTACAGATTCCGATACGTCCTCTTGAATGCATCATCAAAATCGATAGATGCACCTTACAAGAGAAGATCGATAGATTGTAACGCCCCCTCGCCGTTGAACTCTATTCTATTATGGCAAAGTTTCATTTCGGATATGACAACACAATTTACCGATCCGTCAAATATTTTGCGAAGAGTACAGCTGTAATTATTATCCTCTGCCTTAGGCTCATGAGAGTGAATTCAGAATTCTTCATCCCCTTCTTTTTACACTAAACAGGGTCTTTAATGACTTGTAATAATATAAGGAAGCAAAAGCCCATATTTAGTCTATGTAAATTGCATTTAATAGCCTACAATAGCTTGTATAGATTGTCTTTTTGTTCTTTATATCGGTTCTTAAAGGTGAAACGAAGATTACCTTTTTTGGTAAGTGTCATGTAAATAAAATAGGAAGTCCGTACTGGCTGAACAAAGTTTCTTTTTGAATATTTGCCCAGGGTTAGGGACATTTTTATCCAAGGATTTTTTCGATCGCAAGTGCTACAGGTGTTCCAGAGAAAATGGCGTTTCTACCTATCACCTGACTCCTGCTGTTGTATGGAACAGTAGAATGGCGGAAACATTTTCAAAGAAAAACGAGTTCGCAACTGATCCGGATGTAGAGACAGAGGTCTACAAACTGTTGGCAGAATGTTTTCTAATGCGTGTGGAACTTGTTTAGAAGTTTCGTCTTGTATTTTTTTTTAAAAAGGAAAACCAAACATTTTCAATTCTACAGCCCTGTTTGTATTAATACTATTGTGTAGAAAAATGTCAATAAATTTGACTTGGGTTCTGTTTTTTGTTGGGTTTATTATATATGGTCAAACTAAATAGGGCAACTGTTAGGGCTCACAGTTAATGTGAAGCGAATGCAGATTTAAGGTTCTGTTTTCAGAGACCCTGATCTTTAAAGGGCTTTGGTCCTAATTTGGAAGGCTTTAGAGAGGAACAATTGGCTCTAGTAGATTACCTTGGATATCCGGATATTGGCGATTTTCCTATACGCTGAAGGTTTTAAGAAAAAAAAAACCTTGGAGGTGAATTATTAACTCTCTTTCCACGATGGAATTGACACGAGAAAGGAACAACCGTACAGAATCATTACTTCCCGATCACACACACAATAAAAGATGGAGTCTACGCTTGTTAAACGTGGAATTTGTAGTTGGTGTTTTTCGAAAATCTCTATTTCCATGTCAGCCACAAAGGGGAACAGGACCCGAGCTCCTTTCTGTAAGTAGAACCGACCGATCTAAGTGCAGTATAGATGTGGAAAACAAAAGCTAAGCTAAATCTTCGATGTCTTCATGGGAGGTAGCAGAGAAATTTGTTCTTAAGAATAGCGTATTATTTAAAAAAAAGAAAGACATTACTTGTTGGAAATAACTCGGGAACTTTCTTCAGTGGGGATGTTACAGAAGAACAGAGGCACAAGACCAAAAACTCGCGAGACACGGAATTCATTACAAAAGTATAAGGCGACCAAACGTATTGCAACTTAATGTATGTAGGTGAATCCATACTACTGACAATAGATCCTGGTGAAACATTGGCTTTGTAAACTTTACGTAAACCGATGTAACCTGGCTGCTGTAGAGTGATGCGAATTGGCTGCACCGACAGTTCTGAGAGGTTTGTTATTTTGACACCAGCCTCTCGACGGCAGGATTCGGATCCAATGTCGCTTAGGATAAAAATTTCGCTTTTAATCACCTTTTTAAACACATCCATACGTTCTCAAACAGCCAAGTATAATCACAACAAAACATTTCTGATTTTACTTTTTCTTTTCTATAAAATTCACATTCGGCTCTCTTTTTTTTTGGTGTTATCACTGTAATTTTACTTTCGCTTTTCGTTTTAATGATATAGCAACGGCTGCGGATGGAAAAGAGGGGAGAGGTGAATCTTACGGTAACCTCTGATATCCCATATTAAATACTCAAATATTATCAGGACCTTCCACCGACCCTTCCCTGAATGACTGTTATTATAATTCCAGGCTTCCTCTCCAGTAATTACTGAAATTATAAGATTCACCAGCGACTTACTTTGTCAACTTACAATGCATTTGATTGCCATGAGCAGTATTAACTATTTGGTGAAATGGGGATTTATCGAAAACCTCACCGTCGTTGCTTGGAGACTTCTGAACACACGGAAAGCGGTCCGGCGTGGTTCACTAAACTGGTAGGAAGTCTTATCGATATGAAGAACCTAGATAAGCTGTTTGTATAGCTGATGTCCTATTTACTTTTATCGATGTAGAACGCCTTGGTACGTTAATTGTATAGCTAGTATACCAGACACTTCCATCAACATAGGCTATCACGATCAACTGGTTGTATACAGACGAGTTGATTATATGGAGTAAGTAGTTCGATAAGCTAATGGTATAGGTGTCTTGGACATTACCAATATGAAGTACCTCGATAGGTTAGCAATTTACAGCCATTTCCATCGGTGAGAAGTACGCCCCCCCTCCTGAGCTGGCAATATGCATTTATTTCTATCGACGTGGAGTACCTCGATGTGTCTAGAGGTAATGGTACCTCGCTGTTAGAAACATATCTTTTTTCATCCTCCTTTGGGAAGTGGGGGGGATTTAACAAAAATATAAAGGTTCTTGTGGAAAAATCATTACTTCTGTTTTTACTTGTTTGATTGTTTATTTACAAAGGTTACCAACATGCCGGATAATTCATGTTTGTTTTTTCTAAGAAAAACTAATTAAAGCCATGCTAGACGAAGAAAGCATCTCTGGCAGATCGACAAGATAGAAGTCCATTTTTACATAGCCACAATCACCGTTCTTAGCAATTGATACTTCAAGTATTCAAACAACGAACACAACTGTCGTAGCTGGAAGAAAGAACTTCCACTCTGCCGTAGCTTCGATTCGATAAACCCACACTTCTATCTTACGCATATTACCCGTAAACCATAACACACTTCATAATGAAGATACATAAAAAAGATATGCAGGCAGACAGGTTATTGAATACATACAAGTTCGTTTTTTTAAAGGAGTTTTTGGCCCTAAAACTGACAAATAATAATTAATATTTTCGACTTTTAGACATTATCTGTCTCGACGATTTATCGTTCGATTCCTGAGTATTATTACTTTGTTGCAAGAGAATAGCGAGAAGACTTCTCCTGTTTTTCACATTCGCCAGACTTTAGAAGCAATAAACGTACAAAGAACTGGGCTATAGCCATTATTATCCGTTTACCCATATGACCCACACGAAACAAAATTTATCCCAGAGAGCTCTGCCAGTCAGTGAGTGCTTGCGGATATGATGCCTCAGCTTGGATGCAAGAAGCTTGTGAACCTCTATCCAGCATGGCGTCGCTTCTAGATGCAATGAAACATTAGCAGGCTGCTTGTTAACTCGTTCTGAGGGCGAGTTTGTCATCAAAGTGCTTTACTTCATTCAAGAAGTTATAGAAATTTGTGTAGGAGCAGCATTTTAATTCCCGATATGTTTAGGTGGATTTATCGTGGTTCAGAGCAGTAAACAGAAACTTACCCAATCGTTGTTACCATTTGCTTGTAGACTTAAATTGATTTTCAATGCAAGGATCTCTTTACTAAGTTGCGTACGACGTTTAATTCCTGTATATCTGAATTCAGCGTATAACTTACCTATAGCAGCGTACTGTTGTACAGGTAACCCTTGTAAATCGCCCCCAAGCTATGACATTGTGCAAACTCGCATGGTAACGATGCTAAACGAAAAACTAGAAAAGAATGTACTACAACATTCTATAACTTAGTTTGGCATAGAACCCCCAAAGAGTGGCCTCGCGATGGTCCGGCGGTTGGGCTGCTAAGAGCGATCTCTCGAGTTCGAATCCCGGTCGGAATTGGCGCATCCGGGACTTCTGTTAGGTCTATTCCTCGGTTTACACTCGGCGTGGAACGATTATGGGAGCCCACCACATGTGTACCATTTCTTTCCTAGTTCATTTCGGATCGTGGCTCCGTATTGGGGATGGAACGTATTGATGGTGGATGAACTACTATAAGAAACCCTAATCTACATGGTGATATTCGTGATGAACCAAAATTCAGCTTAATAACTACTTGGGTGTAATATAACTTATCATTCTAACTAAATGAACATGCTATCATTCACCATGATAATCACCACGATACATCACAATTAACCGCAGATATCTACTATTCTAGAGCACAATTTAGCACCATTATCTACAGTACCCATTACAATATATTATAAACTTTTCCTTTCAAATATGCTGATTTTTATGGTTATTCTTCTATTTTAACTTGAAGTTTCTACTGATTGTATTTTCTGTTAATTACTAAAGGTTATTTTCTTTCTTTTACCACAAAGTATGTATTTTTGAAATTTACTACAGATTTTCCACTGTTTCTTTCCATGAATTGCCATGTTTTTAAAATATACGCCATGACACTTTCTCTTTGCAAAAGAATATCCGTGTGGTTTTTGTATTTATCACAAAATGGTTCGAACCTTAATACTTTCCTAAATCAATGATGGTTAAAAAGATCCATTTGATTTTCCATAGACTCTTGGTATCATATAATAACAGGTTTAAGTGAAGTGAATTTAATTTTTACCATTACTAAACCAGCAACAAATAACAACAACAACAACAACAACAACAACAACAACAACAACAATAATAATAAATAATAATAATAATAATAATAATAATAATAATAATAAATAATAATAATAATATATAATAATAATAATAATAATAATAATAATAATAATAATAATATAATAGATGATGATGATGAAGAAATAATACTAATAATCATAATAATAATCCTAATAATAATCATAATGGTGATTGAAAGAAAAATCTTTTCATTGTTCCATGTTCCGGCTCGAAAACCATTTCCTACAATTTCAGTCAAGGACAACTTCTTCCCTCATTATCTCAATTTGAAATGATTAAGCAGCCGACACCCCTTTCTGTGACAGTAAGGGCGCTCTGTGTCAGTTGGAGGTTTGATGAATTCCCTCGTAAAAAAACAATCCAGTGGTACAAGAATCCTCGGGGCAAGCGATTATCTCTGGTTTTCCACAAGCCTGGCACAAACATCAAGGGTTTGAAGCACGTGAAAACTCCAGCTAATTGCATGATAGACGAACGTCAGGATGGGTCGGGGCTGTATAATTAACCGGAACAGACGTCAAAATCCTTTTTTCCATTATTTATTTTCGTACTTTTTAGTGGAAGCAGAACGGTGGAAGTGTAATGCACTGTTGAGTTTTATTTCGCTTTCTCTTTGTTGTTATTAATCAACTAATATCAGACTGAATAGAAAGTCCCGTAAAAGTTTGAAACATAACGGAAGTAACTAACTGTCTTCTGTTGTTGTTGTTGTTTTTTAACCAAAAGCTATGATTATCTTATTAGATTTTAATGGCTGGAGTTCAGATGGAGAAATGGCGCGCCTCTCGAAAAAGAAGGGGTTAAAAATTGGAAACCTCGATTTATATACTTAGCTTTTATAAATTCAGTGACTGCCATGCTTATTCTGTAAATAAAAATCTGGTCAGCCATTTTGAAACAAGGGCGACAACTTGAGTTTTTTGACGGCTTACCGAAGTTGCGGCGTTTATAAGATATCATATGAATAGTTCGCGTTGAACAGGTGGTTAAAACATGTCACCTGTTCAGCTTTGAGATTTCTCAACGCTTTCTTCATACTTAGTAAAACACGAAGCAAAACTAATTAGCTACTTTTTAACTAGCTTAAGAGTACATACTAACTTTAAGTTATATATACCATCGGGAAGATGACCACCATAGTTGATACTGGGTCCGCCGAAAAGTTAATCATTTTGAAACTAAAGTTGCTTCTGACTCGAGCGGAAACAGAACTTTATTCACTTGATAATTAAGACCGCTACTATCAACCCAGGCGGATAGAAATCGTGTTGTTTCCACGCTCTCAAAATCCGAAATTATTTTTAAAACACGATTTGCATAAATATAATTTAGGAAAGAAAAGTGAATTATAACAACAGTTTAGAAAAATTCTCGTATTGCAGTCCTGCGCTAACTGACCCCCTCCGCGAACTTAGCACAACCGGGACTGCAAGATGGAAGCCATCAGGACCAGTGTGTGGTTTGTGACGTTCATCCCTCGGCCGAAGGGTCTATTTGACCTGCGCGGCATCTCGGCTTCCGCGGAGTTGCATTGTGGTTACTTTTCTTTCTTTTATATCGTTAGACAGAAAATCCGCGCCCTGTCCGATAATAAACAGGCGGCAAGCGGAAACAGCAGCGACAGCAGACTAAAGATTTTAATAATCTTAACTCGCGGTTTAGAAGGGCATAGTGAGCGTAAAACCTGCAAATGGCGACCACAATACCGATGTTTTGGATGCTATTAATATAGCAGTAGAAAAAAGCTTTACATATCCCAACCACTTTACGGCGAAGAAAATGTTGACAAAATTCAGATCCTGTAATTTTTGCGGAAACTATTCCTAGACCTGTGAAAGGCGACCGTTTAATACTGATGTGTAGACATTTACTTTATTAGCAGAATAGAAAAGAAGTCCTACATGCAACTTCCACCATATTTTCTACGAGCGCTAATGCATCAGAATAAAGAAATCTATGTTGTGAGTTGCTTACCATCTGTTACCCCGGTAGATTATTATCAAAAAGAAAGTGAGGCTTATATACTGTACTGACAGTATTTACCGTTAGTTAAAGTTAAACTATGGCAGTTACTTAATCACATTACCCTATTTATATTAATGAAACTAATTTTTAAATAGATAAGTAAGACAATTATTAATTGGTAACATGTAATAAGAATGAGAAATAGTGGATAAGAGAATAAAAGGAGAGAGAGAGAGATGAGATGGAGATATGAGGAGGGGAGAGAGAGAGACGACGTCGCTAGAGATATGACGCCAGTACACAGAGATGACGTCACTAGAGAGATATGACGCCAGTACACAGAGATGAAGTCACTAGAGAGATATGACGCCAGTACAGAGAGAGAGAGAGAGAGAGAGAGAGAGAGAAGAGAGAGAGAGAAGAGAGAGAGACTGATAAACAAATAATAATGGCATCTCTCTCCGAGTTGTCAGGCCAAAACTGAACAGGTGATTGCTTCTAGTGAGCGGGTAATCGGAAAACTTCTGGTCGTTTATATTACACACACACAGCACAGCAGGTAGATTTACGACGTGACTCAATAACTGTTAGTGAGGTAGCGTTACGCCAGAACAACTCAGACATAAACAGGGGCCAAGGCAGCTCTGTTTCATTTTCCGCTTTGGTTACCTGGCATTTACCTTTCACAGGTAAGCGAACGTAAAAGTGCAGTGAACCACGCGGTCCCTGGAGACAGGACTCGATTATCCTAGGCGTTTAGGTACTAGGTACCGTACGTGGATACAGAAACAGCGAAGAACGCTGTCGCGCTTAATATCATATTTATGTTACTATTATTAATATTTAATACATTTTTTGTATTTGCAAATTTTTTATTTTTTGAAAAAAATAGCAGAGAAGCCAATGGAATTACTGAGCAAAGCAGCAGAGATGTTTTGAACCGAGGGGTCACTATTTTTATAATATGGCGATATAAACCAGAGAATTGGTAAAAGAATTTAAAGATATAATTTTTAGGAAACCATTTCTTTTAAAAAACAAAACCGATGGTGGTCCAAAACGTATTTTAAAGAGTTTAATAACAAGGAAGCATGTAATAGCTGCATGCCCTGAGCGAAGCAGCAGGGTGATCTCTACCATTTACCAGCAGTAGAAACTCCAAAGGCTGAGGGAGAAAGACGACAAGTGTCCCTTTCCTGTGAGATTTACCTGTAACACCACACACAGACGAAGAGATTAAATCCGAGCAAACCTGACATCATCATGAAAAACAGGAAAGGAAAAACATGTAGCACGGCTATGACCCTACCAACAAGGAGGGATGCAGTCTGTCTTCACCGCGAAGCTGAACCACTCTTGAGATACAAAGGTTTGGAGGTAGAAATAAGCAAAATGTCGGAGAACGAAGGATACTGCCATAGGTGCATCAGGGCTTTATAGAAAGGTAAGACAAAGAACTTCAGTAACACCAAGAGAGAAACATCAGCAGACCAAAGAGTCCACGTCATCAACCCTCCCTTCGCAACACTCCGGGACCATGGTTTGGATCCGGTAATGCTGAAAAAATTACACTTGCCACAAACAAAGACAACAACAATAATAATGATAAAACGAATATTAAGGGGGAAAAAAAGAATTTCTGCATTGCCTACGATTTTGTCATAAAACGGATGGGTTTCCAAACGCTGAGTAAAACACAAAACTGCACAAATGTTTTCAAAATAATTAGTTTTATTGACCAAAGATCGCAGATTCTCTAAGGTAGAGAGACATCGGTAGGTTAGAAGCCGGGTAGCCACAGACCCAGGTGGGGCGGTGGGGGGGGGGTGGTTAAACCTGGACCGAGGGGGACGGATATATTGCCCGAAGACCGGTTCGAGGTCGACCAGGGGTCACAACCCCACCAGACGGTCGATCGCCGCCTGCCTGCCACTTTGGGGCTCGACGAAGCAGAAGTCTAGCACCGACCCAGCCTGCATCTGATCCCTGCGTTGCCATAGAGAGGCTGGTGTCTGCCTCAACCGTACGCAGGACGAACGCCGCACGGTGCGTATCCCCGTGACCCTCCACCGTGAACAGGAGTGGCTGAGCTGGCGCCGTGAGCGGGTGACTTGGGCACCACGTGACCGGAGCCAGGTTCTCTTTACCGAGGAGTCAGGACGTAGCCTCGAGTGTGACTCACGACGCGTACTCATCGGAGGGAACACGGGACACGCAACCAGCCCACAAACAGCATAAAAAGGGATCACCGCGATGGCGGAGCTGAGATGGAGTGGGCAGGGATTTTATTGGGTGAGGGCGTACAGGTCTGCGGGTGCTTCAGGAAAGTACCCAGTTTATCAGGAGATAAAGGGACGCAATTCTGGGTCGCTATATCAGACCGTACGGCGGTGCAATTGGAGATGACTTCATTCTAATTGTTGATGATGTTTGTCCACATGGGGCACGTGTAATCGACCAATACCCTCAAGACCTAGCCATGACCTGTATGATACGGCCAGCACGAGCTGCTGATCCTATTGAGAAACACTATTTAATTTTTCTTGTTTGCAGCCGTTATGTTAGAATTTCCTTTTGTTTCCTGACTTTGCATCTTGTTTTCCTCTGCACCCATAAAGGCAGTTTATGTTGATCATTTAGTGGATTCGGCTTTAACAATTTTAGAAATATTTGTTGCTTCTTTTATTTGTCTCTGTTTTCCAGCACTTGTCTGATTATGGAAATATTTGACTTTATTGTGATGGGAAGCAGATTTTCCAACATTTTAAATGAGAAATAAATACTATCCTAGTATAGTCAACGTTATGTTAAAATGAAACTGAAAATGGATAAATAAACAATTAAAATACAATATAATTTTATCCATTTGTCTAGAGGTTACTCATTAAAGCTGATATTAAAAAAAAATAGCTTCCATGCCTTAAAGTTTCTTGGAAAGACTTCACTCATCTGAGATGTACATCTCTGTTGGTTTTACGCCTACAGAAATTCTGCCACCTGGAATATGATGTTAATTCCTGTCTCCTATTGCATCTTGATCTCTCTCTCTCTCTCTCTCTCTCTCTCTCTCTCTCTCTCTCTCTCTCTCTCTCTCTCTCTCTCTCTCTCTCTCTCTCTCTCTCTTAATTCTCAAATGCTAACCACCATCTGTTGTCCACTCTGTTTGGAAAAGCCATTCTTTGCTTTGCACATCTGTGGATGTTGGTCGGGTGTGAGCGTGGAGACTACATAAAGCAGACAGCTCTGCACTTCTTTGTATTAAGTTAGAATTCTTAGCCATCATTTTGTTGCTAAATATCGCACAGCATCTTCACAACTTTCGTTTAGGCTCTTCCCTGATCAGAACTAAGGAAAAAGAAACAAATACGTAAGCTTTAGAACCATCTGGAGTTGACGAAGAAGAATTAATCACGAAAAAATTTTCATTCCGTTTTTTTTTTCAGTTATAGACAAGGCCTGTAATCAAAACTGTCAGCGAATTGAAATAAATGGTATTATAATCTAAATAGCGTAACTTACCGACTGCATGGCAGTTGTGGAATTTATCACGAGGTAAACTGGACTCGATTTACCAACTACACACTTTTACTTCTTTTTTGTTTCGTTCACGAAAAGAATTAGTTTAAATTGTCATTTTAAGTTGTACGCGCAGTGAAATTTTATTTGATTGCAAAATCGAAATAAACAAACAATTCCTCTAGTGGGTAACGGAGTCTTTCTTTCATACAATATACATCAGAATAAATACTAAGTACACGTTCAGTGTATGGCTGATATTTTGGCTGTCATATTCCCGAGTGCATGCTAACGTATTCCTGATTGGGCGGTTTGAAAAAGAGGCTGGCATAGCAAAGGAAACAATGGCTGGCACAAAAGCCCCTCCGCCAACGATTTCAAAAGTGGAAGGAAAACGCAGTACCCGGAGAAAACCCACGCCGAATAGGGTTTTGACCATTGACAGAGAGGCGGGCAAAGCATTCGGTATACCGTTATTGCTTTAATCCCATTAAATGATTTTAAATTTGCTAAATATCCCACGATAACTTTGTTCAGAGGCCCTCTTACTGGCCTGCATGTTAAAAAAAAGAAGGCAAAAATCGCGAGGCCATTTATCCTTTGTGTAATCGTATTGCCGAACATGGCATTTGCATTTGACCTTAGAAACTCTTCTTTGTCTATGGAGCAACGGTTACAGCGTCACCATCTAGTATACGGAGAAATAACAGAATTGGATTGAACTACCGGAAGGTGTAGTTAGTAGAGATACTAGTTAGTAATCAATTATGAAACCGTTCCAGGAGCCCTTGAGAGCTTCCCGCTTTTCTTATAATTAAACTGGACGTCTTTATAACGCTGATGCTTTACAGAGATGATGACAGGTAGCCGACCGACTGTTACGTCACTCGAGTAGTCGGGCCAGCGCACTAAAACATGAAACATCTAGAAAGAGTCCAAGTTTATTTTAAACGGGAAAGAAAAAGAAGAAAAAAAAAAAAACAACTCCCCAGATCTGCAGTACTTTCTCACGTGGGAATAGTTTATAATACACCCGCTCAGTGTCGCGGTAGCAGCCTGCATCGGTCGCGAAACGGACGTTTTATTTGCCGAGTTATTCGACTTGAACGAAATGATTCTCCCTTCTTTAATGGCCGCGCTGTTGTGTTTTTTTTTACACGGGAAGAGTAAGCAGGCTATTTAGAGGCAGTCAACACCTTAATGCCAAAACTACTCGTGATGCTCTAAGTCGTCTTAAAATAATGGCTGACTTGTTAGAAGCGGCGGATCGTTGACAGTTATGCCACGCGCCGGTAACTCACTGGCCTAAGCCACGCATTCGACCGTTTAAATTTTAATAGACATCTTCCAATTCTTAGCTTTGTTTATAGCGGCTGTATACATTTGTTCTCCTATTTTTTTTTTTTTAAAGAAAGTAAAGGCTGGTTTAAGAAGGGGCACCAACAACAAGGCGTCAAACGTCTAGCCAAAGACCCTTATGTAGGTCACACGTGAACATTTACCGAGATACGCTAGTGTTTAGCAGCAGTTTGCGTCCCCCGTCGATGGCTTTGATTTACTTAAAGGGACAGGAATAGGAGGAGGCCGTTGACATCGAATCCTATCTTGGCTCGCTCTTGCATGTCCGGTGTCGTAAGCCGCTTCCCTCTTTCGTCCATTTCAAACCGCGTGTTTTGAGAAAGAAGAAAAAATTCAAAATCTTTTGTTTATGAGAAGGAAAACTGCTTTAGTCGAAAAGTTTCTGTCCCGGGACATTTACGCTTTCCGTCCTAGTTTGGCAACGAAATCGTCAGCAATTTCATCCATTACCTAAAAAAAAAAAACAAAAAAAACAAACAAAAACAAACAAAATCAAAAAGGAAAAACAGGAAACACATTGCCACGATTTCAATGGTAGGCAAGAGCAGATACAGTTTCAGCTTCCAGTCCGGTGACCTGGAGGAACCAGATACGGATAAACCGGGTTGGCTTCTACTGACGGCCTTCCTCCCATTTCACTGAGGTGGTCGGCTCCGACAAACAATAACTCTCACCACTCCACAACAATAGCAGATATTCTTTGCCGACTGCAAGACCGTAGATGGCTTACTTTCCTTTCTTTCTGTTTTTTTTCGGTGTTTCCGATAACCGTCCGTTTACTAAGTCGCAATCTTTCCTCGTGGGTGCTCAGAACTCGCTGTCTGTCATTTGTTCTACTCCCTGATACATATCGTGGATTTTTCTTGTTGCAGTCGCTCCATCTGCTGGAATAAGCAAAAAAAACCCTCCTCCTTTTTTTGGAAATGGGCTACGTAGTATCGAGAACAAACAGCAACAGAGCAAATCAAATAATTCGATGAGAAATATGTGAATGAGGGTTGAGATTTACCTCTTTCCTATTAGCTGGGGTGATTATTTGGAAACAAACTTCAACTTAACTGCTGCGGCTAATCAGAGTTTTCTTTCTGTATCCCTGGTTAATTTAGTCTGGATGCTGTAAGAAAGTGAGAGAACATGATGGTTTTTCCAAGACGCTGGAAGGGAAAATCACTGAATGAATGACTGGTTGTATAAGTAAGATATCCCAGAACATTTGGAACTCGCTTGACAGTAGCATTTGACTTTTCAGTTTACTCCAGACTCGAGTCTAACTTTAATATCGACGCTTTATTTTTATTTTTTGACTTTCTTAATATTACCCAGCAAAAGACTTTGCTGATTTGTAATTATCTCCCTTTTATCGAAGCTATTTTCCACGTGATCGGTTTGAAGAACCGATCTCGTTTTCATTGATGGTTAGTCAACTTTATCAGTAAACCAAAACACCTCTATTTAGCCCGATAGAAGATTCTTGGAGTGAGTATGAATCTTGCCAGAGAAATGAGAATGCAGAAAGAGAAAAGGCAAAAAAAATTTGTAAGAAATCAAAGAATCTGCTCATTGTTTCCTACACGGTCGTTATTAGGAGTTTTAGAATTGACAGACTGGTTTTCTTCTGGGAAACGAATCATAGATTATATCCTTTAGTTATAATAAATTGCACACGTTTTGTTTACTCAAGTTAGAACACGCGGTCCCACTTTACCCAGATTTTCCTATACATCCGGGTCAATTCGTAACCTATTTCTTTTCTTGGAATAACTCTTCCGTTATCCTATTTTTGTCGTATTTCTTTGATGAAGCTGAACAGTTAAGTTAATGAAAACTGACTTATTTCCATAACTTACGGTGTTTTTTTAAAATTATTATTCCCTTCCGAAACAGAACATGGCAGTGAAGAATGTTTTGTTTCTATATTATTATCTCTGGTGAAGGCTTCCTGCTGATGAAACTGATAGCTTCTGCCCTCATTCATGGCACATTGACAAACATAAAACCAAAAGAATTATAAGTTTATTATAAGTTATATTAAAGACAAAAAAAAAAAAATGTTGCTTGTGCTTGGAGCCTGTTTTTTAAGAAAAGGTTCTTGGGTTACTAGGAAAGGCTCACTGTAGATTATTTTAAAAAAAGAAAAATATTTCTTGTTTTCAAGCATTTAGAAAATGCGGAGACTTTAAAAGTTCAGAATAGATTTATTAGAGTGCTCCTGGGTCTTAAGCATCTGAATATGCTAAACGGTTAAAGAGATAGTAGTTTTACCAATTTGAAGTGTAGACGTTTAAGTGGGAATTGTAAAACTTTCAAAATAATTAAGTGGTTTTTGAACTCGTGGAAATACTTTCGGTTATCTCCCCTTAATAATTTCACAAATTAACTAAGATTTCATCACGGTTAGATATTAAAAATGGGATTTCCCTAGCGTTAAAACTGCTAATGAAGTGGATAAATTACCGTTTAGTTTAGTTAGTAGTAATGATATTATTCTATCCTATTTTTGTTCTTGCGAGAGCCAGGATGGTTTCCTGCCTTCTTGTAGCAGCTAAACTTAACTAGACTCATCCATCTGCATAAACCAAAGGGTTTTGAAAAGTTAAGCCGAATGCTGCAGTGAGCGAGAGGCAGGGAGAATTGGAGCTGCTGCTGAGTCTGCGTGCTAACTTGAAGGGTGAGAACGAGGCTGCACGGAAGTTACTTCGCTGAGTAAAAAAAGCATGACGGCACCAAAAACAGGGGTGGCTCAATCAGCCGTCCCCATTCGTAGAACAGGAAAACAATGATAATGACTAATCTGTTTTTTTAAAGTTCATTTCTTCAGCAGGGCGAGAATGAAGGAAAAGTCAGGCAGAGATGTTGGATGGAACCTATCGAAGAAACCTCAAGGATTGGTGCAAGGATTTGGTGGGGCGGAAACCACTCCACACCTGTCGGTGCTGCGGGGGTTAAAGTCGTTGTAGAAACCGGTGAGCACCGTTGGGGTTATAACTCAAGGCTGCGTTTGATTTTCTGTCTTCGCGATTACATTTAGGCAGTACTACAAAGAAAGGGTCTGGCAGAAACAAATCTTCACAAAATAGGGAGCCTGTGCTTGTTTGTTTTTGCATATATATATATATTGATTTTTCGAAGATACTGAGAGCTGTTGCGTGCGTCCCCAGCGTATGAAGTATAGATCGACCGCGTACCAACAAATGTTCACTCGTGAAGGCCGATAACGTTTGTGGCATCGGTCCGGAGTCAGACCCCGGGCTGAGGGGGCGCTTCTCACGTGCTCGTCTTCTTGCCGGCTGCGCTCCGCTGGCAGGATGGTGGAAGGCAGGCAGTCTCCGGCACACCTTTTCCGGCCTCTTCCTCTACGAAGGTGGGGAAAATGGAGCGGTGTGGGCTCCGTTATCGAGGGCGCTGCCAAACTCTCGGATTAAACAGACACCCAGCTACTCCCTCGACCGTGGTCGCTTGTGCGCAGGTGCGCCATCTGGCGCCTGCCGCTTCGCGACGTGTCCAGCAGGACACCTCGCGCTTGGAGTTGGTTTAAAGTGAAGGGCGATTGGATGGAATCAGCCCCGCAATCCGTGCCTTCTAGATCCAGGGGCACATGCTGGAGAGGGCGCCGACTACAGTGTACGGCCGGAATGTCTGCTACTGTCGCTCTTCGGGCTCGTTCGCGCTCCCCTTCACTGAAAAGTGATCACAGTATATGTCAGCGCGCGATGACCTTTCCTCTCAGACTCTGGGCCGGGTGACTTCCGGCATATTTCTGGACAGACTCGCCACCAGTGTAGATCAAACCAGCTTCTAGGTGCACTAATTCTGATGACGACATCCGGCATGCTGCCAGAGTTATAGCTGGCCCAGCCTCGTCTAACTCGCATGTCTCGTGTGGGATGTGGGTCACGTGAACTGATGATGGGGGTCAGTCGAGAAACCTAAAGCAGGTGTGATCTCTGAGGTAAAAGAATTTGCTTCCCACTACATTTTGACGCGTTGACATCAGACTTGAAACGATAGAAAATAATTCCTTTTATTTATAAGCCAAGCCTTTGTAATACAATTATTCATAAAAACATTTGAGATTAATTTTGAATAAATCGTTGGAAACGGCATATTTTTTTTTTTTATGTACCCAGTTTCGTTTCGGTTGAAGCGATTTTAGTTTTCGGAAGAATGCCTAAATCACCGAGCAAACAGAAACCAAACGTTTAGGGTGGACCAGAAAAGCAGAGAGTTACGTTTCACTAGAATTACAGTTTTCGTCTACCGATAACCGACCCCCTTCTACAACGCATAGCTAGGAGCCTGGCTGCTCTGTCTGTACTGGCAGGACAGCTGAGAGACATCCGTCATCGAAAAACACGCCAGGGTTTGCTGTTTATCACCCAGGTCTCAATTAGAAAAATCAAAAAAAAAACAGGAAGAAAATCGCAGAATATTTAAAGGTTGCGTCCTCTTTGATTTTCTTTTCGATTCCTTGTAATTTAGAAACACCAAAGTCGTGAACTTTCTGTCCCCGCGGCCATCGTCGCCTGATGAAGTTTCGTGGTGGCGTGGCTGTCGCTAGCATTCCTGCGCCTCGTGGGGTCTGCCACTTCCGCCTTTCCGCCAGGAAATGGGAGCTCCCATTAAAACGTTTCGAATCGAAAAGAGAAGGTGCTGTGAGAAGTCTGTCGGGCTGAGTCGTTCCCGACGGGAATCGAACTTCGGGTCCTCGGCCTCAGCGATCTGGCAGGGATGGTAAAACATCCTATCTACTGCTGATTAAGAAAACGTTGTCGCTCTGGATTTCCTAATTCCTACTTTGAATTACGATGAGTCTTCGGGACAACGAAATACATCAGCTTGTTGTTTTTTCGCCCGTTTAAGCATTCTATATTGTTAGCAATTTTTCAATAATTCCGGTACGTATGGTACGTAATAAAGACTCTCTATTGAACGCTAATAACAAAAAAAAAAGGTCGAGTTGCCTCCCTTCAATCTGAATTATTATCTTAATGTACCGTTAAAAATTCAACAAAGCCATGGTAACGATAATGGATTTCATCGCTGTTCTGGTTCTCACAGCCATCGAGTTAAGGAGTTCCTCTGGTAATTGCTTTATCGATGGATGTCTGTGTTCGAGTTTCAAACTCGCTGGTGTCGTTACATCTTCTCACCTAGGTCCGTTCGAGCTCGGGCGACGGGCCATTCAGAAGGGTCATTGTAGAAGTCCCTCCTCCTCCACCCTATCTTGGAAGCATCTTGGCTGTCGCTGCCTCGTCGCCTTCAGCCGACACGCTGTCCCCTCTCTCAGCCCACACTCGTCGTCGCGCGAAAGGGGTTAGGGTCGGCGGCGTCGAGATGATTGCCAATGCCTTTAAATTCGTTCCCTTCCCCATTTCCCGGATGTCGTTCGGAAAAGGGGCCGCCGGCTGCGTGAAGTTACGCGAGGATAGCTTAAACTATGTGCGCTGTCTGGGCGGAATAAAATGGAGTGGCTGTTCATAACAATAAATCTAATTTAAAAGAATTGCGCGTGTAGTGTGTGATTATCGTTGGAATGGATCTCGTATCGGTTCGTCCTGTCTTTTCGGGTATAGATAAAGCAGACGGAGTGAAAGAAAAGAAGAAAAAAAATTGTCTTTAAGCATTATCTATCTATACAGGGAACGGTGAGACGCAAGAACAGCTGTATCACCGAAAGGGGAGGTAACCGCTTGTCCTAATCTTATCCGCGATCGGAAATTTTAAATTGATATACAAACTTCTTGCCAGTTTCTAAGTCTGTAGAACCGGTGACAGGGCTAAAGTTATTTACAACTATGATAAATAACACTGACCTATAAAAAAAAAAATATATATATATATATATATAGGGGGGGCGTGACAAGAAATCTGACCCCGGTGAACAAGTTTTGAGACAAATATCGCACCCCCTAGGAATGTCGGATTGGTTTCAAGGTCTCTCTGGGATCAGCATGTAAATAGCTACAAAAGTCAAGTTAATTCTGTGATAGGGTGAATGTTAGGAAAGCTTTCGACACTTAATTAAATGTAACGGAAGTCAGCAATTTAAAAAAAAAAAAAAAAAACTGTTTCAAAATGATGTTCCGAGCCGGTTTAAAAATAATGACAAGAAAAATACAAAATATTTGTTCTTCTCTCTCTCTCTCTCTCTCTCTCTCTCTCTCTCTCTTCTCTTTCTGTACTGACGTCACATCTCTGTCTCTGTACAGATGTCATATTTCTCCTTGTAATGACATCATCTCACTCTCTCTCTCGCTTTCTGTACTGACGTCATCTCTGTCTCTGTACAGATGTCATATTTCTCCTTGTAATGACATCATCTCTCTCTCTCTCTCTCTCTCTCTCTCTCGCTCTCTCTCTCTCTCTCTCCCACTCTCTCTCTCTCTATCGTCTCTCTCTCCACATCGTCTCTCTCTTCTCCCTGTTCGCTCTCTCTCCTCTCTCTCTCTCTCTCTCTCTTGTTTTTGTTTTATTAAACAAGCGTCCATTGATTCTCATCGGAGGTCCACCAGAAACCGCTGACTCTACCAGCGCGCCGAACAGTCGCACTGACAGCTGATCAGAGTGACACTCAGCGAGATTCGGTCTGAAACCCATAGTGATGGCGGATCAGACGGACGTCCCAACGCGTTCCCCGGCCACACTGAAGAATGTTTACCAGTCTCTAAGCTACGAGCTGCAGCTGATGGGAAGGAAGGCCGTTGCTACTACTGTGCTCTCTCTGCTCATTCGCGGTGTGGTTTCCTCACCTCGAAAACGTTAACAGAGTCGAAGTGATTCTGAAAGACGATGCCTTTGCAGCAGCAAGCAGTCTTTTTGATACGTCAAATACATCAGGGCTTACTTAAAGGAAATTTTAGAACTGCACAAGTAGGGGTCTACTGCACGTTAAAATAAACCCTTAAATATATATATATATATACTAGGTCCGAAATCACACGGAGTCACTGCCAAGAGATCGCAAAAACCACAGTAGTTCTGCATTCGTCAGTAAATTCTCAGTTTTCCGGAGAAAACCCGATTTCCATTAGAGCTGGAAAACAAAACCGGAAACTGCCGTGAATCTTCTAGCTTTTCTATCGGCAAAATTTCGGCAAATATTCAGCCCCCCCTGTCCTAGTAACAATCGAAACACAGACGCTAATTTTTGACTACCCATCGTACGAATGCAAACAGTAATTTATATAACTAACTGCTTCGTTCACACCTGACCCACCTCTCGAACCAACGCCAAATAAGGTCTCCCTGCTCCTACCATTTGTCAATAACTGTTATTCTGTTCCAGTTTCGCCAATTCTTTTTTTATCGCTTCTTTCCTGTCTAATTTCGTATCTTATGTGAGATAAATAATTTAAAAAAAAAAAACGAGTATAGAGATGAGAGAGATTTATGGATAATACGCGTGAATCTCGTCTGTAATACGGACACAGGGATGAAATAATACCATCGATTGTGCGCAACATCGTAAAGTGCAGAACGTTGGCCACCCATATTTTAATGTTACCAGTCCGTCTGTGACGTCACGAAAACGAAACAAGTTAACGGAATTGGAACTTCACAACACCCAAAGATATTTTCACCGCTTGGAACAGCGCACGTCCGCTACCAGACTACACCCAGTGGTTCCGATGCCTTTACTGCAAGTTGAAATGTTCCAAAATCGATGGTAATACACGCAACTTCCTACCGAACCAGTGCGATCTAAAACTCGGGCGGTAGTTCGGTAAGCAAAACCATCGTGAGTTTTCAAATTAGCTTCTTAAACAAAACCCCGAGGAGACAGATTAACTCTTTCCCGGGGTATTTACGCCGATTTCTTACCTCAAGCTGCCTTACTGAATCGGTTTGCAATTCACTTACCACCACCGGACGGCATCAAGCGACTACTCCGGAAAGCAGATTGCTGTTTTGAAATTCTAGTTTGGCGACGAGAGCCGGACCGATGTGGGCCCCGTGATGTCGATAAGTGCGCCACGCAGCGAGTAAACCGTAAACTAACAACAGGAACCGGCTTTGAACAGAATAATTTTAGGTTAAGAGCAAACAGTCGCGAAAAATACCTCTTGTGGTGGTGGGGGGCTAATCTTTGATATTGTAACTTCATACTGGCTTTTAGTGAGAAATGTTGACTTAATTCACTTACTGGGCAAAACCGTTTCATGCCTTTAGCGTTACTTGTTTTACTTATTAGTGGAAAGGTCTCTCTTCAATTATGAATCCAAAACTACCCTATTTTTAATTTAAAATTTTCGCAAGGAAATTCTTCAGTTAATAATAAACTCAAGTTTCTAGAAATTGTAGTCTTTTCCCCTTCTTATTATTATCAAACCAATTTAACTACACTCTACAGAAATATATTTTCACAGCGAATTCATGTCAGTAAATGATTGACCCGTCGGGGAAAAGGATATTACAATTCTAGGAATTTGAAAGTTTGCCCTTTTTTCCCCATTGTTGGCAAATTGCTAGTATTTTAAGACGAAATTATTAGTTAATAATAATAGACTCCTCTTCCGTGAGGTGGAAATTACCATTCTAGAAATTGTAGAATTTCAATCTCGCACTAGTACAGTTCACGTGAGATAAGAAAATGGTCAGGAAATGAAGATGGGAGAAGTTCAAATGGTTTTCTAACGTAAGGAATTCATGTTTCCTGATGGTGCGTATAGTATCCATTTTTTTTCTTCACGAAATAAATCAGTCTGAAAGACAAAATAAAGAATAATAATTTAGATCTTAATAACTGTGCGGGGTCTGGCTGTTGTTACAAGCGGATGAAACTGTCAACGGTGAAACTGACGAGCCGATTTCATCCCCCAGTGTCTATTTAACTGCTGACATAAAGAGAGGAAGAGAGAGAGAGAGAGAGAGGTCATTTTAGTAGTTAGCCAACCACTCCTTCCCTAAATCACCTCTCTCTCTCTCCCCGTCGTCTCCCTGCCATTAATTTCACAAGGTATTTCACCTCCTTGGGAAATCGTAAGTCATAAATCTGAATCGTTGATGTCTGCGACTCGAGTTACCTCGGCAGTGCTGAAGTGCCGGTCTAAACTAGTCCCAAAGAAATTTGATACGGATACAGGTTCATTCGTATTTATGCTGCCTCACCACTTTATTTTTGTGGGATCCGCTTAGATTATTATTTAAATGTAAAATTTTATAATAAATTTATGTGAAGGACAAATAGATAATAAAGATAGAAAAGAACGATAGGATCATTGAGAAGAGAACTAGAGAGAGAGAGAGAAGAGCTCGCTAAGAGATGGAGAAGAGATGGAGAGAGAGAGAGAGAGAGAGAGGAGAGAGAGAGAGAGAGAGAGAGAGATGGGAGAGAGAGAGAGAGAGATTTCTTTCTGGTTATTTTACAGAGAATGGCGTGAGTGCGTAAATCAGAATAAATTCTTCGTTCCTAGTAAATTATTTCTTGAAAAGGCAAACGCACAAATTCGAAAACTTTTCTTAAAAAATTAGTCTGAAATACCGTTTTAGAAATTCAACTGTTTGCCAGTCTGTTAGTTCATTATCTTCCTTCAGCGTCTAATTTCATAACCATTGAAAATCGGTGGTCTAAAATCGTCCTGCCATGTGCCAAATTGATAATTTCTCTCTCTTTTTTTTTTAAATTTAAAGTTTTTTATCTTCTTTTTTTGTAAAACGTCTGTCTGTCAGTAACAACCCTACATATAAAAATAGGCGAGTTTTCAGGTTGCAATTTCATCTTAAACTTCTAACACCTATGCCATCACACGCGCACATGTACACTATTTTCCTTCTAACAGAAATGCAAATAAATGGAACTGACCCTTTTTTCCGGAGTAATACGTTTGTACTGTAACGGTACTCCTAATTTCCGTAAAGGCCAAGCGGTTATTTATTTTTTTCCAACAAAATGTTTGCCCGACCAAGTTATACGTTTGTTGAGTGATGTCATCAAAAAAATCGCCCGGGTTTCCCAGGGAAAGTTACGGAATGATTTCGAGATTTGTCCTCTCCCCACCCCTTCCAAAAGGAGAGAAATGGCGACACACAAAAAAAATATTCGGAGTGATTTTCGGCTGTTAGCGGAAATCGATTCCAGGTAAGCGCATGCGCCGTAGTCGCGCCGAGATATCGCGACATGACAGTAAGCACCGCGATCACTGACAAAACGTCTTGAGGCACACACACACAAAAACAGAAGAGGGGCTCGTCACTTTCTTTAAAAAGGGGAGGGTGTGCGCTTGTCGACCCCTTGTCACTTTCTTTAAAAACAAACAAAAAAGACATTTAAGAACGCGTTTTCTCTGGCTATTGCGTTCCGCGCCAGTCGTCACGTGAATACCATCTGCGGAGGTTGATTAGGATAATAAAATAAATAGGTTTTCACAAATAAATTTATCTCGGTAAAGGGAGGGTGGGGGTTAGTGGTGGTAGATTAGGGAAATGATGGAGAGTTGGCGACCAGCTCCGCGTTTTAAACGGTCGTGGGCTGGTGTAACACCGATCGATCCGGGTGGGAACTACCGAGTTCTTATCTCTTGGAGAGAAAGATTAATGGATGTTTTTGCAACTTTTCCTGAGAAAATGTTTAGCGCGCTTTTTAATAATAATAATAATAAAAAAATGGAGTGGCTGATGCTTCCGAGACAATCATGACGGCTCGAGCGAGAGAAGAAAAAGAAAGTAAATTTATTACTTAAAATGGTGATTATTTGTGATCGGCAGAAATACGTGGCTGAAGATGTTGACAGGCCGGTGACCTACCTGCCGTATAGCGGCCCCGAACGTATCGAACGTCAGGAAAACCAATATTGCCTTTTGACGGGATCGTTTGCGTGTCACGTCTAAGTCTGCAAATTCTTTAGAAAATCCTTTTATCGTTATAGCCGCCTATGCCTCGCCACTGTTTCGCCTCGCGCGTCATAGTAAATTTACCAAATGTAATGGCTCCCATAGGGTTAAAAACTGTCGGTTGTCCAAATGAAGTCAGCGGAAGTCAGGCTAACGGCCATCTCCGGATCTCGCCACCAGCAAAAGCGACTGTCGAAGACACCCGAGTATCTTGGATCACGCCACCGCCAAACCACCGCCTTAGAATCGAGGGGATATTTGTGTCTTGAGATGGAACCGAAGAAACACGGACCGTGTAGGCATGCTCGGGTTGGGCGAAAGACTCGCAAACACGTGACCATACACCAGCGACTACCGGACCGATAACGAGGCGCTGACCGGATTTCTCCCACCCCCGGGAAGCCGACTGCCGAAAACACGGAACGGCCGAGATGTTCAGGCGAATTCGGACGCGGAGAGAAGCGGCAACCCTGCCCGCCCACACGTTCACACTGGCAGCCGTGTTGCATATCGGAGGTCAGTTGTCTTGACAGACACAATCGGTATTTTCACCAGTTCGTATCTTCTGGACGTCCGTGGGTCTAGAAAATGGTTAGCAAGGCTTCTGAGTATTTATGACCAACTGTCAAACAAATTTGGTTTGGAGCAAAGATGGCATTCATTCGTTATATCGATCCTTGGTGATATTCACCTCCCTACATTTCATCAAGGGATCACTGACTTGATCGCACTGTCCCGCCGAAGCGTGCTGCAACTTTATGGTCAGGACCCAGTGCGCGGAACTCATTGCAGTTACTTCCCTTGTTTTCTCAAATTTAAATTAACATAGCATATATATATATGTCCTCATCTGCTAAGTAAAACTCAATTATTTCTGCTCAACTTTTTTCATTATTCACATTTTAAAATTATTTTTAATTATGATATAAATACTTCAGCCCATAAACTAATCAGAACTCGATTACTATAAAAAAAATATTTGTTTTTTTTTATTTAATTTTCAACGACAGGTTTTGTACGTCATCTCACCTCTGACTCGAAGACGTATTCTACAGACTCTATCCTTACGATCAACACTGTACAATTATTACCATAATATTGTGTTTATGTCAACAACTTTCTTGTTTATCTGATGTCGTGCTCACAACTGACTGCTGGATCGGCAGCAAAGACCTGATAAAACGGCCTGGCTTTTTTCTTGTGGCGAGATGTGGAGTGATGTACAACAAGTGTTTATTACTCGCTGTATTGCAAAAGTGGCAGTGAATGTTTAAAATGCGTTAACAATGCGGGAATGTAAGTTGGGATAACGTTATTTTTCAAATGACACTAGAATGAAACTTCTATCTTTTAGAGAGAATGCGTCAGTCACCTGTAGACCATGCTTATTGTTTTACAAAATACTAAGGTGGTCCGCTAGAAAGAAAACGAAAACGGGTGGTAGGTAAGTTTATGTCAAAAAAGGCTAACGAAAGATTCATCAAAAGACTTAGCGATAAATGGTGCAGAACTATTAACAATTAGAAAACAAAGAATTATCTGACTTGCTAAAATTCAGACAACTACCAAATTAATGGCGATGTAAAATTGCATTTATATTCATACTAAATATTTACAGAGTAAAATCAGTGGACGGACATCTGCATAAATTAGTCGTTTATCAAGTTGCTTGACCGTATCCGGAAGTCGGATGGGAGTTTGACGATGCCATTATTTGGCCCCAGACCGACCGACCGCACACTTTCCTGACGGTGAAGATGAGTTGGAAATGAGGAAAAAGCAGACAAAAGACATGCAGCTGTCAACACGGCGCAGGTGTAGTCCCAATCACACCTGTCAGTCGCTTCTTCAGCTTCTCGCGGATACAACCTGGCGTTCTGCTGCTCTCGATCGTCACTTCGCACGGTGACAGCGAACACGGCGTCTCGCGGGGACAGTCGTTTGGCGGTCCAAGACCGTGGAAATCTATGATTTCTGTCGGTCAAGAAGAGGCAGAGCGGAACAGAGCTAATGGCGTAGGCGGAAGGAACTTTCTTCGGCAGCGCGAACAATAAACGGGGAGGCGCCGTGGCGTTAAGGCTCCGACGACAGTGCGATCGGTTCGACTACCAAACGGTGAGATGGCGTAGCAGATGGCGCGAATGGTTTACCAGGAAGTAGGTGGCGAACAACCGGAGTTGGTTTCGTAAATACAAGGACGACGCGGGACGCAGCTCGACACTTTCGGTGGTGATCGAGAGCAAACGTAATTATCCAAGGAATGGAAACCTTGCTTAGTCCTACCCCTGCTCCACGAAAACCTCGTTATTTCAAAGACATTCACAGTTACGTTCGATGTGAGATTACGTCGGTTTCTGGAGAGCGCAACAATAGGAATGTCTAAGCGACGAAAACATTTCGCACTAACTGGGGAAAACTGTTAAAGATGGCACCGCCGCCCAACCCTAAACTCTAAATAATTTAGAGAGGGATTGAAAAGCTTGTAATTGATATTGCAGGCTTCGAGAACACATTAAGAGCCGGGTAGAATTTTCAGTCCGGTTGTCTGAAGAGGTGTGGGCTACCAAGGTCGTTACCGTACACTGAGCGGTCCCCAGGACCAGTCCGGTTGTCTGAATCGGTGTGCGCTACCAAGGTCGTTACCGTACACTGAGCGGTCCCCAGGACCAGTCCGGTTGTCTGAATCGGTGTGGGCTACCAAGGTCGTTACCGTACACTGAGCGGTCCCCAGGACCAGTCCGGTTGTCTGAATCGGTGTGCGCTACCAAGGTCGATACCGTACACTGAGCGGTCCCCAGGACCAGTCCGGTTGTCTGAATCGGTGTGCGCTACCAAGCTCGTTACCGTACACTGAGCGGTCCCCAGGACCAGTCCGGTTCGTCACGGGAGAAAGACAAAAAGAACGCAAACAGACGAACAAACAAAGAAGGACTTCATTAAGAACATCCGCCTCGGCAAAACAGCTCACCGTCATTGTTACTCCTTATTATCTCGCTTTTTATTTTAGAAGAGTTTCCTTCGTCATCTTTCAACAGAAAGAAAAAGCATCTCTTTAAAGATGCCGAGGATCTACAGAGAGAGTCTCACCTTTCACGCTCATAGTGACGCCTGTCTCTTTGCGAGAACTCGATATGGACGAATTGATAAATGGCAGTTAAGAAAAACAACAACACACAAGCGACTACACGATGGAAATGTAAAAGTGGAATTGTACAGACAAAGGCAGCATTATTCTGGAAAGGGGGCAGATTAAATGAGTACTTAAGTCTGAGTGTACCACGAAAATAGACAGACACAACCGGCGTTTGTTCAGATACGTTTTACCGTGTCTGCTGTCCATTTTTTTTACATCTTTCTGATGGGATTTTATGTTGCACTAGATTTGTTTATGTAATCCCCGTCTTTTTAAATAGTTGTTTGTGTATCTTTTCTGGAAATAGTATGATGGATGAGAGAGAGAGAGAGAGAGAGAGATGGGAGAGAGAGAGAGAGAGAGAGAGATGGGGAGAGAGAGAGAGAGAGAGAGAGGAGAGAGAGAGAGAGAGAGATGAGGAGACAGAGAGAGAGAGAGAGAGAGAGGAGAGAGAGAGAGAGAGAAGAGAGAGAGATGAGGAGACACAGAGAGAGAGGATCTTATTTTAACAACATAAAAACATTACTAAGGAAAATATTAAGAATTTTAAAAAAAATCAGAGATCTTTATTTTTAAGCTCTTTGAGGTTAAATTCTTCTGTTAGAACACTTTTCGCTTGGCGATCTCGTGCGCCCCTATACAATTAACATTCATATTTTCACAACATTAAAAATAGTCAGATTGACAATGATGACGTTGGTCTTGCGCGGTCGTGAAGCTGCAGAAGCCACGAGTTGTCTCCTCTTGTTATTTATTTATTTATTTTATTTAAAACAACAACAACAACAATGCCATATACCGTGTAATCAGAAATTACTGACGTGACAAATAATTAACTGGCGTCAACATGTTTGTCGTTAAAGTCTTTCTTAACTGGGAGAGTATCTGGGGTGTCCGACAGATTACGGATGTCGTAATACTGTTTGAGGCATATAGAATGTCGCTAAGTCTAACTTCGGTGTCGCATTACTTAACGATGTTTGTTGCTTCCTTATATAAGACGTATGATTACCAATCTTTGAATGACACCTAGAAAAAAGAAGTATAGGTTTCAGTTAAAATATGACAGTTATAAGATTTAGAGTAAATAATAAGCAGACCTTCGAGCAGATCAGTTATCATTTCAAGTTGCGTATTCAATTCCTGATCCGTCTGCGCGTGATAACACTCTTTCCCCTCCATCTTTAGTTACACATTTAAAAAAGTGAAAACGATCAAAGGAAAACCTGAGTACATATGTGAGATGGCACTCTGCCGTAAGATCCGGTATTTCAAAACACTGGATTGGTCAGCCCTCGAAAGCTAAAAATACAGAACAATTGGATCCAATACAATTAGTTTAAATAAGGAAGTAAAACTTTCACTCGTTAAATTTCTTTTCGATCCATTCCGATAAGAAGTGTGTCGAGCTAAAATATTCGAGACACCACCATATGTTAAGGAAGTTTCGTGTGAGTCCGACTCGAGTTAGTTAGTTATTGCCTACTGTCATACAAATGAAAGTCGGGGTTTTGAAATTGCGCTGCATTGTGGAAATGGGTGCATAATTCTTTCTGCTTTGAAAGAAATGCATGTCGGCTTATTTAAAAAAAAGAGCCACTTCACGTTTCATTTGGGGCACTCCTCCGCCATGGTATTAATTCCAACGAGTGCCTCGTCTGACGTCATGTCATGTGATAGGTGCACAGCTGATAACGTACACACATACACGTGTGTGCGTGAATATGGTTCATTAAGAACCCGGCTGAAGTAGAATCGCTGTAATAGTTTCCGGCCAGGTTTTATTTGAATTTGGCTGCTTTCAGACAATTAACGAATTACTGGTGAAAGCTTCTCTTTTAATTTTCGATAAATAAGTTTGCCATAATTCACGTAGATATATATCCTGGATATTAGTTATGGATTCTGGAAACAGCACTGATAGTAGATTCACTGCGTTTGCAGATGTTATGTGATTAGCAGACCGATAAAACAATTTCACCTTTGGCCTCCACAGGGTCATCCCGCAGAGAGAGAGACCCCCCTCCTCGAGAAATTAGAAATTCCCTTTTCCTTGATTGAGCAATAGCTTGGGGAAAAAAAAAGGAAGAGTCATCACGTAATTAAATCACGTGCGCCCCGCGAGATTCTCGCGCTCTCTCCGGTGGCGCGCGGGTTACTCTAAAAACATTCGCAGAGCCGATGAGTCAAGCGATCTGGACTATGTCACACTTCGCCTCGGTTTACGGTTACTGGATGGGAAGTCAGCCCGAGGGCCGCAGACTGGGGTCGGGTGGGCAAACCGAGCGAGAGAGGGGAAAAAAAAAGGGGGGGAAAGGTCCTCGCCGAATGTCCCTAGTCGGGGTGAAGTATTGGAAAAAGGCTCTCTCCCCTGTCCACTATCTCACGGTGCGATCTTTAAAACCTGGAAATGGGCGCGCAAGTGGCTGCCATTTGGATCAGAAAGAGGAATAAATTTCTGTGGCTTAGTTGTCAACGATTTGTCGAAATGCCAAAATCCGGAGGAACACCTCATTAGTTCGAGTCCGAAAGGAGAAAACCGTCGATCGTTTATGTGTGTGCGTGTGTGTGCTTCATTTAAAATATCACTTTGTTGTTGTTGTTTTTTGCTCTGTCTGTACTTTAGTACGATGGCGCATTTCACAAACCCACACGGATTTAAAATCCTACCAAGAAGATGGACGTATCGCCAAAAGTATGTCTTCGAGGAGTGCAGCTTTAAGTCGGACGGAGCCCGTCCGTCCTTCAGCGATTATTGCGGGATTGTTAAGCGGCGAGGTGGCGCCACTGTTGAAGAACCGGAGCGCGACGTTTACCGTTTTAAGACGGAATGGAACTACACGTGATACTTCACTTCCTGCGATTTCTTTCCAGGTTTTTCTCCCCCCCCCGGCGATGGAAGGAAAGGGGAAAGGTCCCTCAAAAGAATTACCATAAGCAGTTTTATTAGGAATCTGATTATGTTCAATTTAAAACGACTGTTTGCGTATAAGCCGCACTTTTTTTCAGTTTTATCTCGAAGACCGTCCTTATATAAGGTCTCCACGCAGAAAAACCAACGAGACCCGTATGCGACGACGGCCCTCGAGGCCAAAAAGAAAGGAGAAGGGTCAGGGTTTGAAAAGCGCGTCCGCCTGGTGGAGTTCTACAGACACTTCTCAAAAGTTATCGAATCAGCAGATTCGCCAGTCTTGGTCACGTGTCGGAAGTTCGAAATAGAATCTATCACGGTCAATCGGAATAACGTGAAATTGCTGCTGTTTTAATTATGGACCATATTTATTTGACTGGACATCGTAAGCATGGACACCAGAAGAAATTCGTTCAGAACTTAACTATTTATTTATTATAATATATTTTTAAAAGCCCCCCTTTTTTTTACAATATTATAAATAATGGTCAATAAACGGTCTGTCACTTTATGAGCACTAACTCAACTAACTAATAAACCTACGATCCGATGATCTATCGATATCGCCATCAGCAGAGTTCAGTCTAGAGAAGGACAGTTTCAGATGCAGTATCGTTATGCAGTCAGTGCCTTTAATTATTATTATTATTATTATTATTATTATTATTATTATTATTATTATTATTATAGTGACCGACGAGACAGCGCTATAAATTGAACGCTTTCTCCTGAAATTGAGCGCCAAAAATTTTGAAAAAAAATGGGGGGTTATCTCCCTTTAGTGCCTTAGCGAGTACCGACCGGCCGAGATAACCGATGACACTTTAAAAATAAAGCCGACCTTATTCTACAGATTATTCCTTAGTTTTATGCCATATTCTTGGAACTGAGTCACCGTGTATTGTATTTATCCCCCAGTCTAAGAGAGCAGATATATTGCAAGAAGACTTACCGTGTACTCGTAAATCATTTCTCCTTTATTAAAATCATTTTGTCTGCGTCACCGTCGGCGATGGCAGAAGTGACGTCAGCAGCCCGTCGCCGCCATTTTGATATTTTGATCTCTTACGCGTTCTTCTCTCCTGACGACGGACCCGGTGAGTGCCGCATATTTTATCTAACAGTGTTGGTGGCTGCCGCGTCAAGTTAAGGATGGCGGGTCTTCGGCGTACGCCTATTAATTAGCCTCGTTAACCAAACATATTTAAAGATTTTGGAGGAACTTCCTGTAATCTTAATGGCCGCTTCGGTTTGTAATATAACGATACGACAGGCGGCGCTGTGGTCCGGTGGGTAGCGTACTGGCCTGCCGGGGTCGAATAACTCCAGTTCAGTTTTCGAACGAGGTCGGCTCGGTTTGACGTACTTCCCTGGTACGAGAGACATCCTCCCACTCCCTTCTTAGTTAGCCGGCTCCGTAGGCTTTCCTTTGCGCACTCAATTCCTCCCACATCTAAAAATTAAGATTTCCAGTAGGACTTTCAGTTGGTTTACTCCTGGTTTTATATCTACGGCGTGGAAAAATTATGCAAGCTCACCAATGAGTTACGTACTCGCTCCCTGGTCTATCACGGAAATGGTCCAGAACTGTGACCCCTGACTCGGAATCGGTGCGTGGTGATAAGCTTTAAACTGTTAACGAAATCCATTATTGTGATACCTCCTAGTGGCACAGTTTAGCTTTTTAAATTCTGGAAGAAAAATATATATATAAAATTATTTAACAAATGTTTTAAAAAAAGAAAATAACTTTAACTTCTTTTTAAACCTCTTGAAAACACAGCACAGAAATCGCAAACACGGCAACTTTGGCAGCTTCCGGAAACAGCCCGAGGTAAGAGAGGGGATAAAAACGGCCCTTTAACTAACTATGGAAGATATGACTGGCTGGCTGTCGGACCGTGCTTATTCGCCCTTAACAACCTCGTTTTCGAGTCTGCATTGCACTTTTCTGCTTGAGTCTCCCCCAATTTCTTTTTCTCTCTCATTTTTTTTTTTTTTTATTTTATTTGTACCAAGTGACCTTCCTTGGGATTTGCCACATCTTTCAAGGGAGTGGGGTTTTTTTTTTTTTGAGGTTTCCTACTTGTTTACACACGCCAGTGGCCCCGTCAGGCCGTCCTCTGAGTCATTTCTGTCGCATCACTCGTTCTCGGTCTGATGGAGATAGTGCCCACGTGGACGTTCAAAACTATGTACATTTCGACCAGATGCATTCAGTTTTTAGAGGGGCCAAATTAACATGGCGGAGCACGCACGCACACACCACACACACCACACACCACACACACCACACACACACACGCACATGTCTGCGTTATGCGAGCACGATAATTTAGACGGTGAATGGAAAAAAATCTCAGCATGGGATCCGTACAAAATATCACGTAAAGTTTTTATTATTTAACAGATATTTAATTTATTGAAAAAAATTGATTTTTCTCTGCCGTAACTTGTTGCGGTTTTTTTTTTTTATTTATTTATTTATTATTTTTTTTAAAATTCCTTTGAATCGATCGATCCGTACATTAAGAACGCCGACCACTTACCTCCCTTGTCTGATGTCATCTCCAACCTTGCCGCGACAGACGTCGTCAGATCATCTTTTATCGGCTTTTTGTGATCGCGACGCGTAGCCGAAATACGGTTTAGGTTTGATTGCTATAAGGAGCCGGAAGAGGGGGATAAATCAAGAAATAAATAAAAACAACAATAAAAACGATCACTGTTCGACTTTCCAAGTGACTAATCTTTACTACCAACAACCGATACTGACAGCAACTCATGATGAAATGTAATTGCAATTCTATTGCCGTACTACAGATTGCTAAAGTAATCCCGGATTATCTTCGCGCTGAGAAACCTAAATTAACTTGAAAGCCTGAGTTGTCCTTTCTACCGTTTAACAAGCAGACAAGATGGAGTTACATTTTTTTTAAAAAATGTACATTTAATTTATTTTGCAAACTTTTCAAAGAATTTTAAAAAATTCATTCGGGAAAAGGTCTGAACTCTTTCACTGGTACGGTGTTTCTTCTCTTTTCATTAGCGACCTATGGTAAAAAAAGGGTTAAATAAAAACCAAACATAAAAGTTTCTCTTGATAAGAAGAAAAGAAACTTTCTGGCGGTGACGGGGGTAGGCTGCTGGATACGGAAGTCGGCACGGCAACGATGTTAACGCTAGAGGTCGTAAAGGAGTCGCAGAGACTCACACTCTGCAGAGATTCGTTATGATTTCTAGCCGAAGAACCACATGTCGGGCTCCAAAGCAGGACTTCAGGGGGCCGGACAAAGAACCCGTCAGTACAATGAATAATAAGCGACGGTCTTTGGGTTCTCTTGTGTTGTGTTCATCGAAGATCAAACACCCGATGACTCGTTGTTCCATGGCGGATTTGGCTGAACAAACAGATCACACGAACCGCCAACGCCCAAAACCTCTTTTGGTACATGACCTTTTAGGAAATAAAACTAAAAGAAAGAAGGCATCCACATCTGCAGCCGCTTGCACATTTTAACTCTTTCCATTGCACGTCGTTTAGGCGATAAGTGCGCATGTGACGTCATAGTAAACGAGTAAGGAGAGACAACGCGTAACAAAACAATCTTCTACGTTGATTTATTATAACACAATAGTTTCCGTTCTATGACATTTGTTTCAGAAAATAATACGCAAAAAACTTTAAAAGTTTATTTAAAATCATTTCTCATAAAGTGCCGCACGAGACCATAATTGTGGACAAACCAGTAGAGTAATGTATCAAGCATGATGGAGGATATTCCAATGAAAAGCACCTCGTGTGACAAACTTTGAAAAATTAACTTTCTCTTTATCCATATGGATTTTCTAAAGGTTATACATACATTACATACATATATATTTAACTATATGTACTTTTAAATTGATTTATGAATGAAATATGAGATATGCAAACGTGGAGTCGGTCCGTATAATGTAAAAAAAATTCAATTTCTTCGACTTGAAATGTCGTGGACTCGTTACTTTATTTGTTACATAAAAACGTCATATGCAGGAATGGAAATAAGAGTAGATTAAATTAGAATGTCTCTTGCGAAATGAAATGTATATTGTTACTGCACGTGGGTTTCGATCATGGGGCTGTCAAGGATAAAAAGCACAAGTTCGACTCCCAGTCGGAGTCTGCTCGGGGTTTTTCGGTTTCTTCCCAATTTAAAAGGAAGAGTCCTGGTGGAATTGCTCTGCTGAAGCAGAAAGTGCTGGGCCCCCTTATGGTGAGCAGCGCTCTCTTGCGGATGACCCCCGGCGTACGACCAAGGTTGTCTTCTTTGCAGAAAGCCTATCTCTGTTATAGAAACTGGCGCGCAATATAGCAGATGTTCTGAGAAACCACGATTACTTCATCTTCGATGACTGACTGGGAAAACTGTAAGTCCACGTTTACACGGCATTTAATGTCCTTTACAAGCGATTTCGTGTGATGCTGGTTCTTGACGACGGTTATTGATGATGAGCTAGCTCCGATCTGCCCCTGGTGAGGTCCATTTGCGGTGAGAAACTTCTGACCGGGGTCGGCCACGCCTGGCGGGCGGTCTTATCTAGGCGCTGTCCTCGACGTAAGGGGACGTTTCGGAAGAACCCGGCCTCGCTTTCGTCTCGCGAGGAGAAGGGGGACTTCCGACGAGAAGGACCATTACAAGTACCTGTTATCGCTACGAGACAAAAGGGAATCCGCCGACAGCAGCATTCTCCATGATATGGATTGTAACTTCGATAAGAGAACCCGCCATCAAAGCCGACTTCTTGCTGGGAAGGTTTGAGAGGTCCAAGCGGCTATAAGAAAAAAGACTGCTGCTGAAACATTTGTTTTAGGCCAAAACCTCCAAAGAATACACGGATGTCATTTTGAAAATGACAGTTGTTTCAGATGGAAACAACACGGATTGTTCGTCATTTATAAAAGGAAGTGGTCGCCGTCCAAATAAGAAATTAGATAAACCGAATGCGTAAGTTACAATCGGTTAACCATGGAGAAGAATCCATCGGAGCTTTGCATTGTTTCCATGTTCTGGAAGCAGTTAAAATCGATGTTATCATGAGAGGAGAAGCACTACAGCATGTCACAATGTCATGTCATCCTGAGGATCACGGATCTATATTTCAGCGCAACAATGAGCCAGAGACCATTCTTCGTCTTTGAAGCAACAGAATATTCTCAAAATCATAGTTTATCCCCATTTAAGTCTCATTACTTTAAAAAAAAAAAAAAATCGAAGTCGAATAGGGAAATATCCAAAAGTCAAATATCAGTGACCTTGAAAGATCATCTAAGAATCTTGGGGAGATATTAGGAAGAAAGTTCTCAAAGAATTTTATGCCAGGCAGAATTCAGTTTTAATGGCGAAGGGGAAATACCAAACATTTAATAATAATAATAATAATAATATAATAATAATAATAATAATAAGAAGAATAAGAAGAATAAGAAGAAGAAGAAGAAGAAGAGAAGATGAAGAGAAGAAGATGATGAAGAAGAAGAAGAAGGAGAAGATGAAGGAAGAAAGAAGAAAAGGATAATGAAGAAGAAGATGATGAAGAAGAAGAAGAAGAAGATGATGAAGAAGAAGAAGAAGGAAGAAGATGATGAAGAAGAAGATGATGAAGAAGAGATGAGAAAGAAGAAGAGAGAAGAATGATGAAGAAGATGATGAAGAAGATGATGAAGAAGAAGAAGAGATGAAGAAGAAGAAGAAGAAGATGATAGAAGAAGATGATGAAAGAAGAAGCTGATGAAGAAGATGAAGAAGAAAAGATGCGAAGAAGATGATGAAGAAGAAGCTGTTTGTTATAGTTTACTTTTAAATCCCGGTTTGTACGCATGATGCCTTAATGAATTGTAGTAAAATGGTCAGACATTTGGGTTTTGTCATATGTAAACATCATCAGATGGATTAATAGTTGTGTATTCTAATGCATATTAATGAAATGTCTGCCAATTCCCGAAAGCTATCATCAATCGCCCTCCCTGATAGATATATTTAAAGAAAATAGATATTACGAGCTTTCGACTTTGGCAGGGTTCAGAAACGGTATTTGTGGCTGGGAATCGTTAAAAAAAAGGGGGGGATTTTTATTTAATCGAACAAACAACAACAACAACAAAAAAATTTAGAAGGAATTGAAACACAGATAAATGTGTGAGTCCAGGGTCTGCGGAAGAGAGACGGAGAAGAAATAATCAATCTGCGTCTCGAAAGCCGAGTTACACAAACTACATCGAGGAACAGCTGCTGGCCAACCATAACTCAAAGAAGGGGAGAGAGCAGATAGCGAAAGTAGTTACTCTATTCGCCGTATGAAAAAAAAAAAACAACAACAACAAATGACGATCTGGTTTTGTAAAATTTATTAAGGCAGAGCGTAGCCCGGTGGCATCTCACGATATTTTATTTAAATTACGTAACAACTGCTGAGAATATTGCACTAAATATTCAAATATGTTCCCCTTCTAAAATAAATAAAAAAGAGCACAGCTGCAGAAATAGCATTGTGGAAATAAATTTATAGTGACACGCTGTTGCCAATGCGGACCCTTGTCCTGACCCCTACTCGTCATGAATATTTACGGTTCTTTATTGGCCATCGGTACCGTCGCCTTATTACTCACGTGTGGTTATGGAGCGCTCTTCAGAGTTGGGGTGGTTCTGACACGGGTAATTGAATAAAGGAGCGATTGGGACCCCGTCGACAAAGGTTGGCTTGGTCAGATCCAGGCCTGTGTTAGAAGGGAATTCTATAACCAACTGACCAAGTTACCGCCAAAAACGCAAAAGCCTTTTCCTTTTCTTTTTTTTTTTCCATTCTATCGCCTCCTACCTCCGAAAGGCGGCGGAATGGGGCGTGTCCCACTGATATCCGGTCACGAGACTGCTTCTCCCTGCTTCCCCGGTCACTCGTCAGGGGGGCGGGGGCGGCCTTTTCCGTCTCGTAAATCTCCGGAATTTGTTTCTTTCTTTCTTCTTCTTCTTTCGGAATACAACTCGCTAACACCGAGAAGCGAGCCACGGGTGCAACAGAGCCGAAGTCAGGGAGATGTGTTCCGACCGGTGAATCTACGCCCCTGCCGAGAAGAGACCGACCACCGTCTTCGGCCAGTCTGTGGCCCCCCCCGCCATTAATTACCTCATCGAGCAGCTATCGGAGGGGTCTGTTCGGACGGGGCAGCCGATGTGGAATAAATGATCGTTTTAATGAGTTTTTCATTCTTAGTTTTTCGCGGACGAGAAATCCGAGGAAGATGTCGAGGCCGCTACTTCCTGTTATCCTTTACCGTCTTAGAACCAACAAAACCTGGACCGGTTTCTTCTAACGATTTTCTTTTTCCGCCGGCACCGGATAATTACGCCATAAATGGCAGCCACGCGCGACCGTATCGTTTTGAACTAAACATTCCTCTGGGGATCTGCATGCTATAAAATATCTACCTCGAAATCCCCTCAGTCTTTCTAAATTAGGGCCTTCAGAAAACTTCTGCAATGCAATAAAATGGATACAGAGACGTCAGAGTGAAATCAGGTTGTTTCCGGCAAACATCATTCCTGGTATCAGAACTCGCACGATAGCGATGCTTCTTCTGACTGATGCTGTCTGTAGGCTGTTAGGCTGAATCCCCGGCTTAATCTTCTAGAGCCATTGTTTCAGGTCATTGCTGACTAAGCCCCTATCACCAACAATCACTTGAAGACCCTTTTTTTTCTTCTTCTGCATTTCTGGAGAGGTTTTTCTATTTAGCGGCTAGCGAGCCATGGTTTCGATACTTTTCGATGTCTTCTTCTGGATGTTAACGTTAATGGCACGGGAAATACCAATTATCTGAACTCGCTCTTGTTTTTGGTCCAAAACGATAATTTCTGTGGCTATTGCATTGGATTGTTCTATTTGTAGGTATCGGATAGCAGTAGGTGATGAGGGTGTCTTTCCATTCTACGGTTGCTCTAATGTGTGTTCCCACGAGTTGATTCCGACACTATACCTCTTTCTTGGCACAATATTGTATAGCTACAATAATCGCTTCCTCCTCGATCGCTAGAGTACCTACGCCCAACTGTTTGTTGCCAATTCCTTGACAGCATTTTCTTTTTCAGTGTGCTAAGATATTTTGTCCGTGCCTTGGTTTCTGCTTTGAACTGTCTCGCCGTTTGTCTTTCGTTTGTTTTTAGGGTCTGTGTTGTTTGAGCCATTCCCCCCTGGTGTCTTGGTCTCAAATTATATTGATGGTTTTTTTTAATGAACGTACTCGCCATTTGCTGACACTTCCCATGTATCCGGTGTTCTTTCTTTGGATGTGGTTCTCAAGGAGGTAGGGGTTGGCTGCTCTGTCTACTTCTTCCTCAACTGATGGCAGTCCCCTAACTTCTCCTTTCCATCTGTCTCTCCGCGCGGGCTTGTTTTGGACGTATCTCGCACCTGTTGAGCCCCTTTTCTGCGCACGTATCCAGTACCTGTATTTCTGCTAACTACGGTATTAATAGATAAGTATCTCAAGACGCGAATAGCAAAGCTATTGATGGCAGTGATTCCGTTCCATGCTTAGTGTTCAGTTTCGAGGACCTTTAATCTTAGTCTTATACCTCGGTGAGTTCCTTTACCTCGCGAGTCTCGTTTGTTTCCGCTCTCGTCAATACCTAAACACACTCGCGTGACGTCTCGTTCTAGATTATCTGTAATGTTCTTCCCTGAGTTTGATACTCGACACAAAAACTTGGTGTTCCTTTTGGACTGTTATTTTTAGGGAGGTATCCAGACCAAACCACATTCCAATGTTTTGGCTAAATAGATTAACTAACTGTAGTAGGGGTGTCAAGTCATCCACGTGGATGCCTTAGCAGGGCTTCTCTCGTCTTCTAGTTCACGTACGTCCTTTTTTGTGGATTGAGTGAAAGGCAAACAGAAGTGGGGATAAGCTGTCTCTTTGGAATATTCCTCGCGCGATGTTCATGGTGTCAGTCTCTACGTTTTCTTCATGTGTTAGTTTAATTGTAGTGCGCCACTGCTTCATGATAAACTGAATTATAGTCGGTGACACTTTGCACTGGAATACACGGTCCTATATCCAACTACGGGGTCGGCCGTCAAGAGCTCTCTGGTAGTCGGTATGTCCGTGCGCACATAATCTATTCTTAGCTTCTTGGTTGTCTCAAGAACTGCTTTGTTGATTAGGTGTTATTTCTAGTGCCTTGACTGCATTTGTCTGTTCCCCTTTCCTTGTCTGTCATGATGCTTTATATCAGCGTTGTCGGGGTTGATGTGGAGAACTTAATATTTCATACACAGGAATGTTACTGTTCTATAATTCTTAGAGTTTGTTTTTTGGAAGCCATGACTGTTTAACTTGCAGTGAGCTACTGATAGATTTCAGCTTTTCCAAAGGTGAAGCCATTCATGTTCATCGCTGCGCACCGGTAGGCAAGAACTTGGTCCAGGGCAGCTCTCGAGTTTGGCCGGTCTGCCCACAGCCTTTGAATAATCGGTGCGGGAATGGTATTTCCTACTTCCTGCAATGAAATGCTATTGTTTTTGGTCGTGTATCCATTTCGATTCTGCCTATTCTGGCTTTGGCTCTGGCACCACATACTTTCCCAGTATTTCTTTCATCTCTTTCTTGGTTGGCGGCTTTTTTTTAAAATCACTTTGACGTATTTTTGTTTTTGTTTACTTTTGCGCTTCTTTTTCTTTCTTTCTTGCATCGTTTATTACTATTTTTTTTAAATAGCGTTGATCTTCACTTTGACGCCACTGATGGTATTTCATATTTTTCCTATGATTTCTGCCTTACGGATTTAAGATGTCTTATAATTATTTTCCTGCATGCTGTGAATGTTGACATTTCATGCCCTCAGTTGGAATCTAAGCATTTCTGATTTTATTCAGAGCCCATCTTTGTGGATAGGCCGCCTGTTGGGTCCAGCGTCTTTCCATGATTTGGCTTCGCGAATCTGTTTCTTTAACTCTTTAACAAAGTGTTGTTCATGAAAAAATACGTTTTCCTGCCGCCTATTTGGCGCAGTCTCTGCGATAGAGGTCGTGTCTTGTTACGGAAGGAAAGAGACTCAATTACTCGGTCTGATCTTCGAGTCGTTCCATTAGGTCTGCAGGAATGGCTCGGTAACCCGTGCCTATCTTTCATTTGCGTCTTGAATATTGTTTTTTTTAACACAAGATACTATTTTTTCTCTGAGTGTCTCTTCAACGATCCTATGATTATTTTTTCTACTATGACCAGACAAGATGTCATGTTCTCCATCCAGAATGCCTTCATTGTGATTATTTGTTCTTCTCAAAGGGGGGGCAGAGGGTGTCTGATTTTGAATCTCTACTACCACCACAGACGTCCATTCTGTTTTTCAGACGGTCATCTAGCCTTTTCCTCTCGTGAGTTGGATCGGCCTCTTCTGATTTTCCTTGTCTTTCAGGTCTTTCGAATTTGGTCAATGTTTCAGTTGTAGCAGAGTATCTCTGGTTACACAACTATAACTGTTGATTTGGGGTTTCTTTGATGCCGTATTTCATACATTCTTGACGAGTATTTAGTGGATCTCTCGCTAGCGATCTGAAATAGCCTCTCATCACCTCTTCATGGGTCCATTTTTTTCTGAGTGGCGACAGGGAGCGAGGGTCGTCTGAAGTTATTTTCTTGGGAGACACCTTCGCCTGTCTCTCTAATTCTTCCAGCCCAACTTGTGTTTGATCTTAAATGGGTTGTTTTTGTAAGTTGGGGTAATCCACCTTCATCAGACAACGTCATGTCATCTTCTTCAGGTAGGCTCAAGCCGGAGAGGGTTAATCAGAGAGTCATTGGCTTACTGGAGAGAGACTTTTAAGGCGGGTGAAAGCTACACCGAACACCGGGAATAATAGTAATGGGACAACTCGTAGTTATAGTTCCAATACTATTTATTATTATTGATATTAATAGTAGTAGGTCGTAATCAGAGATCAGAGTGTGTATTATTATTATTATTATTATTTTATTATTATTATTATTATTATTATTATTATTATTATTATTATTATTATTATTATTATTATTATTATTTATTATTAATAATATTTAAATAGCAGTATACATAAGGGTAGTTTCGTAATCTGAAAGCTGGAACAAAGATTTAAAGGGAAATTATTCGTTAGCCCTCGAAACAGCGCACTGACACCAAGGAAACTTTGCTCATTGTTATTTGTGATTAAAATTTTTTTTTTTGTTTAGTTTCTGGACATTGTTTTCTTTTTGTATAACTAAACCTAGAGGTCATAAAAGAGAAGGCGCACAAAGAAGAAACTAAGTGAAAGAAAGTTGCTTCCCCTTTTGGTGCTTACACGGCGACTTAGGAATTGACGAACATCGATGCCCAGGATGGTTTTTATAAAATACTCAAAGTCCGATTTTATCCGTTGTACAGTTTGTGTAGATAAAATTACAAAAAGTATATATTCAAATTAAATGTAGTATATTTTATTGCACTATATAAATTCAATAAAGAATGTACTAAGTTTATTAACTCGCAATAATACTTTGATTTACAACATAGAGCTATTAATGATATTATCAGAGGGACATCAACAGTGGAATAAAAGTTGAAAAGATTTTTTTAAAGTGGTGAGCATAACGAAGTACAGATTCTGACATAACGAGATGGCATAGCTAATTATGGTGATTGCAGCATCACAGTGTGGAGATGATTCGTTGTAGAAAGTCTACTGTTGGCCTTAGATTATCCTGACTAGGCTGCTTGTGGTAAAAGTAATGTATGTATGTTCTTCACGAATGGTTGGCAGAGCTTCATAGCAGACCGGTAGTTTAGCCATTCTGGACTTACTGGCCAACAATCTCCCTCTCCTAAACGTGACTTTCCTGGAATATTCTGCGGGAGGGCTAATGGATGGTAGCGTTCGACAGCAGTACGTCTGCTTAGAGACAGCGGCAAATATTTTGCAACTCCAACAAAAACGGGCGATAGATACTTGACGCAAACACCACGTCTGATACGCAGATATGAGTTGTCACATTTTCAAGTAATCTTGAATATGATCTTAGCTTTGGCTCAACTTTCATTTTTGGCTTACGCAATTAATCACCGAAATAGCAGCCAACAGCGTTCTTCTATATCGCTGTACTTCAAAAAAATATTCCACAAAAAAGACCTAACGTTTTAGATCCGAAACTTATTGGTAACACAATATATTGTAGAAAATTTAAAAAAAACAAACAAACTGTTTATAGATATTTAATTTTAAACTAACCAGAAATATTACCATTACCTTAATTTTTCCAGTTACTATCTGCATCTTCGACTCTGGTCTTTTGTGCACACGCTCCAAGATCCTGACTTTATTTGTCTTCTAAAAAAAGAAAAACTAAGGGCAGCTAACTCCTCTTTTTTTTTTTTTACTGCATTATTAGCTTCAATTTAGTAACGTCTTCGTCTTGTTTCTAGAAGACAGAGATTATTTTCGCATGTCATCGTCCATTTTAGATCATTTCTCCTCGACTGAAACTTATTTTCCCTTAACGTTATTTTCTTGTTACACTTTGCAACGACTTAACTGCACGGGGAAAGGGTCAACGTCCCTGGCAGCCAGTTTAAAGGTTTCCAAGCGGCCTACAGTCGACAGAAAGCCGATTTTACAGCCGGAGCGATTTCGATCTGGCGCGAACCCTATCATCGATACTTCGGCAAATCAAACGGTGTCGCGAGGGGTGGACCGGAAAGTGATGGCCGAGAGAGGTCGTGCGATTATTAGGCGAGACAGAAGTGACATCCATTAGCATAACGAGGATGTCGGTTCGTATAGAGCAAATCGTTTCAAAGATAGGCCGGCGCGAGCCGGGTATATACCGGGGCCAGGCGCTAAGTAAGTAAGTCTCAGCTCAGACGGGGTTTTCCAGGGACGCTATAATAAATCTGCAGAACAGCGCTATCATGAATTTCGGCTTTTAGCTCGGACGCGGGGCCCAAGTTGTCTGGTACGTTACTGTTAGCCAGGAAGAATGCCAAAGATTGCGAGTGGTCACGACGGTAAAATTAATGTTTCCATTTTTCACGGGTATAATTAATTCACTCTCATAATACCCGAATCTCGTGAGATGGCCAAACCAATTCGAAACAATCGGGGACATATACTACGGAGGCCACGATCTCGTTTACGCGTTTTCTTGGAGTGAGAGAGAAAGGGGGAGACAAAGAAGACTGACTGATGACGTCATAGGAGGAACAACGCATTCCTCTATATAGACTTCTGCTGCCCTAAATCAACAACTACAGGCGATGCATTAATATCGGATCACCGGCAGATGATACTGCACTGAGGTTGACAAGGTCTGCTACTCAGCTGCGGCGAGTAAAATGGATAGCGTTCAAGTAAGCCTTCTTCTACCTCTGATTAAAATACTACTGCTGTAGGAAATATTTCTGCTGAGGTATTCCGCCCAGCCCTGGCATTCGGCGTCGCTGCGCTTGCATATATTTGCTTTACATTTATCACAGAAAATCCGTTAACAGGCATAAGTTCGGGTGGCAACGGAGGCGATTGGATATCATCAGAACCGCTCTTTAAAATAAAGACACTTGTGAAGATCGTATAATCGTGCTAACAAAATGGTTTTAACTGGAGATCCTGCCAGTCCCATGGCTGTCTCAGATCGAAACCTGCTCAAAGAGAGTTGTTGCAGTTCTTCTTATACGCGAACTAAGTTGAAATTGGGATAATTGGACTTTTCGAGTAGCTTTAGAATGTTGTCGACGTGGGAAGTTGCATCTAAGACGTTGACATTAACCACATTATCTGAAACAAAATTTATTCCTTAGTTATTTTACACATTCTATTGTTTTTGAAAAAAAAGTGTTTGTTCTTCATGATTATGCTACCATTTTAAACAAAAGGACCTTTTCAGGGATTGTAGTAGTGAACTTCTTTAGACAGAGAGAGAGAGAGAGAGAGAGACGACGTCTCGAGAGAGATATGACGCCAGTACACAGAGACGACGTCACTAGAGAGATATGACGTCAGTACGCAGAGAGATGAGGAGAGAGATGACGTCACTAGAGAGATATGACGCCAGTATACAGAGACGACGTCACTAGAGATATGACGCCAGTACACAGAGATGACGTCACTAGAGAGATATGACGCCAGTATACAGAGACGACGTCACTAGAGAGATAAGACGTCAGTACAGAGATGGGGAGAGAGAGACGACGTCACTAGAGATATCACGCCAGTACACAGAGATGACGTCACTAGAGAGATATGACGCCAGTACACAGAGACGACGTCACTAGAGAGATAAGACCGTCAGAGAAAGAGAGGGGAAGAGAGACGACGTCACTAGAGATATGACGCCAGTACACAGAGATGACGTCACTAGAGAGATATGACGCCAGTACACAGAGACGACGGCACTAGAGAGATAAGACGTCAGTACAGAGATGGGGAGAGAGTGACGACGTCACTAGAGATATGACACCAGTACACAGAGATGACGTCACTAGAGAGATATGACGTCAGTACACAGAGAGAGAGAGAGAGCAAGATACTCTTAATCTTAATCTGTAACGAATTCACTATAATCGAAGAATTTACTAATTTGCACAAACAGATGAAAATACATTTGTTCATTTCCTGTAATTAAATATTTTCTAGGTTTTGAACTCGTGACAGCAGCACCAGCCCCACTTAACGGTTGAAAAAGAATGCATTTTGAAAAATTAGGATTAATAATGAATAACAGAACGGGGATAAGATTTCTGGATGAGGTGTGCTCTGCACTTCTTTGATACAGTCATGTGACTGCTGGAGTGCATAATATTCAGACTGAACGGATCCCAAGTAGTTGTCAGTACCTTTGCGGCCTCAAAAATTTTTCAATCTTTCCAAGTTGATCGACTCACCAAGCGGAACCGAGGTGGATTTGTACGAGAACTATTGCGACTTGTGGAGAAAGCTTACGACAGAAGGTCGGATAACTGACCGCGAACAGCTTTGCATCTTTGACACAGGTGCAAATTTCAATTTCTCTTTCCCTCATGAGCTCTGCTTTGATTTTAATTGGCAACATTTGTTTTCCACATACATCTCTCTCTCTCTCTCCCTCCCACTCCAATCTCTTCCCCTCTCTCTTATCTCTTATCAGTCGCAGTTCAAATAGCTGAGAGACCGATATCAGCAAATTTTTATAGGAAAAGCCAATTCCCACAAACACCCGACCACAATCAGGAGCTGGATGTTATTGTTCCACGAACTTTTCACGTATTTTCCTAGTTTCACTTCATTCCCATAGTCTAGAACTCGCGGCGATTTCTCGTCCTCGTCCTGATCCCGCGACTGAGAATCGTGAGACCTGTTTGGAGAGAAAACAGAAGTAAGTCTACTGCTTGTGTCCGCGGGTTCCACCGGCTCCTCTCCCGCGCTCTTAGATTTATTAGATTTCCTGTGGCATCTCGAATACAGGATGATGCATAATCACATTTAGAAAACCTCCCTGGACCTTTATTTTCTTTAATATCAGAATTTTAACAATAAAAAAAATACGCGGTAAGTAATCTTGCTTTTAGCAGGCCCCCTTTCTGCGGAATAGGGAGGCTGGGTACAGAGGTTAGGGACCCCCCCTTTGCTATCTGTCAAAACTTTTTTCTCGTGACAGAAGTTAAATTAAGGTGATGGGCGGTAGCCCCTTGAGATGGCGCACGTTTTCCCCGAGCCGCCGAAACAACAGAACGGGGTTAAGGTATCGGGCAATAGATCTGATCTTTCTCCCTCTCCCCTCCCACCCACTTCCAGTCCTCCGTCCGTCCGTCCGTCCGTCCGTCGTTTATCTGCTCCGTTTCTATCTCGGCTCTACAGTCTGGTTTTAAGTTAATGAAATTTGACAGACTTATAAAGCGTTTCCACAAGTAAATAAATGTCGGCGGGGTCTGATCGCGGTGATAATCAAAAACACTAGACTTTCTGTGAATGCAGCCATCTCTCTGTTATTCCCGCGCGCGCGTGTGTGTGTGTGTGTAGCAAAATACACAGCTGTCGGTTGGTTACGTCTGTACAGAAATTTTGCTCTCTGTTTAGACATACGACGTGTGTATGTGCGCAATAGAAGACTAACCGAAAATTAAAAGTGTTTAGTAGGCTCAAAGATGGTAAAGCAATGCTAAACACTAAACAAATAGATGTGAGAGAAGAGAGAGAGAGATGGAGGGAGAGAGAGAGATATGGAGGGAGGGAGAGAGAGAGAGAGAGAGATATGGAAGGGAGGGAGAGAGAGAGAGAGAGAGAGAGAGAGAGAGAAGAGAGATGGAGGGGAGAGAGAGAGAAGGAGATAGAGAGAGAGAGAGAGAGAGAGAGAGGAGAGGAGAGAGAGAGATGGAGGGAGAGAGTGAGAGAGAGAGAGATATTGAGGGAGGGGAGAGAGAGAGACAGAGAGAGAGAGAGAGGAGAGGGAGAGAGAGAGAGCAGGAGAGAGAGAGAGAGAGCGTTATGTAACATGTATTTAAGTGTGGTAAAGAAAAAGAGAGAGCTATTATGTTATTATAAAAAAATATTAAATAACAAACAAAATTGTTACATTTCAATATTTGTTAACACTATAATGATACACGTACCTCTTGCAAATAATGAAGAAAATATTTCCATAAAAACAGCATATTGTCGACAAACGTGACCTTGACTAACTTACGGTTACTTTTTATTTAACTCAGCTATTTTTTATTGATAATATAAGCTAACGACTTGTCTGAAAAATGGTCATCTTCTGCGAAAAGCTTCTCTGATTATCGTCATTTGCATAAATTCACATAATTATTGACCCGTGTATATTTAAAATCGGATAATTTCTCGTAACCTTAAATGTGTTGTTGCTCGCATTAAAAGTAATAACAGCATTTACTGCAGACCTGACAACGATACAAATGAGAGAAACGAACGAATACTTTATTTAACTTATGATGATGGAGCACGTGAAAACTGAAGTCTATTTATTACCGTCCAGTGAAACTTACACAGTAACTGCGAGATCTACTTTACTCATACTACTGCAAATAATAATAATAATAATAATAATAATAATAATAATAATAATAATAATAATAATAATAATAATAATAATAGAAGCGATCTACACAACAATAAAAAAGAAGTTAACTAATTATTTCTTGTCAGCAGAAACTCCGCTGACCGACTAAGTAGGGACTCTGCTGCTCCTGCTGTGGACTGAGTCGTGATTGATGTGCGCTTGTCTAGGTAGTGAACATTTTAATTATCTTAGACAAAGTGTGATTTCATTATTACTACTGTTGTTTTTTTTTTTTTAATTCATCTTGGGTTACTTAAAAAAAAAAGAACTCATTTTGTTAAAGTGCATCGTCATCCTCTGGTTTCTGGGTCCTGTGTCGCAGTCTCATTTTCTATAAGAATATTTATGTGGGTGACCCTGTCCTGTAAAATAATATTATTATTATTATTATTAATTATTATTATTATTATTATTATTATTATTATTATTATTATTTTATTATTAGTATTATTATTATTATTATTTATTAGTATTATTATTATTATTATTATTATTATTATTATTATTAATTATTATTTTATTATTATTATTATTATTCGAAAATCGTTTAATATTTTTGTGCCAACAATATTTTCGTGTCCTAATTATATAATGTTTTATCAAACTAACAATTTTCATAACTAAGTCATTTTTACCATTTTTGTGATTGTTTTGAACGTAAATAAAAGTTCAAATTTTGACCGTTTTAGTGTGTTAAAAATGTAGCACCATCAATTATTAATAATAATATTAGTGTTTGATTAGACTTCCACCTGATCGATTTGCCTCCATGGCTGGTCAGTGGCTGATCAAATTTTCGCCTGATCGATTTCCCTACATGGCTGGTCAGTGGCTGATCACACTTTCGCCTGATCGATTTCCCTACATGGCTGGTCAGTGGCTGATCACACTTTCGCCTGATCGATTTCCCTCCATGGCTGGTCAGTGGCTGATCACACTTTCGCCTGATCGATTTCCCTACATGGCTGGTCAGTGGCTGATCACACTTTCGCCTGATCGATTTCCCTCCATGGCTGGTCAGTGGCTGATCAAATTTTCGCCTGATCGATTTCCCTACATGGCTGGTCAGTGGCTGATCACACTTTCGCCTGATCGATTTCCCTCCATGGCTGGTCAGTGGCTGATCAGACTCTGAGACAGCGGAAAACCGAACACTAATAAAAAGTTGTTATTATTCAAGGTTTTCCGATGTTTACACACAAAATAATTGTAATGAATCTTTATGTTTTTTTTTTTTTTTGACAATGAAATACGGAGACGATTCAAAGATGCGGACACAGCTGACTGGAGAATCTGTAGCTTTATCTTAACTTAAAAATGTTATCTTAGTCTTTTTCTACTTTTCTTTCGAAACAAATATTTACCGTAAAATCTACAATTTCTCCTTTTTGTGTCATCTTACGTAAAATACAACAAAAAATCGTACTATTGATACTGGATGTCGACAGAGTATTGAAAGATATAACATTATGACAGTTTATATATACATATTTGTATTGATCTATCTATTTACAAACCCCGGTCGTTGTACTATCACCAGAAAGACAACTCTAATTCGTTTCAGTTGTACGCTAAAGGCGCTGCAACGTCTAATAAAAGAATCTTTTTAATTCATTACCACGCAAATCTTCCTATATGTCTTAAAGCTGCGACACCCATTCACATTGTAGCTTTGATTATTATTTTTTTTTAAATATTCACGCTTTTGTATCTGATGAAGATGTGGCAACACATCTAGAACCAAACTGAGCTATTAGTACAGATTCGGTTCGGTAAGAAGATTCCCGGTACTTTACGTCAGCTCGAGACTGACAATTAAAGCTGACCCTTACTCTCAGGCGAAGGTCATCAAGATTAAACGTCCAGTCCACTACTTTGTTTTCAATATACATAACATTAGAATTTTTTTCTTTTAAAACGTCAGTGGGCGGATGGATACATCAAGAAACTCGAAATATTTATTCTCGTTCGAATAAAAAAATCCAACCAGCGACTAAGGCTCTGTTTTCATTCCTACCTCCTCCATCTTTTTACTAATAATTCACGTGTGTGTGTATATATAGGGCGGCGAGGACCACTTCTCCCATTGAGTATCTCTAATCTATTATTTTGCCCGCATTCTTTATATCAGAATTCCTTTTTGTTTCCTGATCCGGTTCTGTTAAGACGAAGGCGCGAGTTCGAATCCCGGTCGAGACTGACCCCCGTTTGACGCGACGAAGGCGCGAGTTCGAATCCCGGTCGAGACGGACCCCCGTTTGACGCGACGAAGGCGCGAGTTCGAATCACGGTCGAGACGAGACGGACCCCCCCCCCCGTTTGACGTAGCCCCTCTAGCATGGTTTCTTCGCCACCCCACCCCACCCTGATTTCATCCGGGCTCTCACATTTCCTCTCACGGATCCCCCTCCAAAAAAATGGAGAATCCTAGTTTAGCGAGGCATTTTGTCAAGCGTCCTGGTTGGTTCAGGAAGGCAACGGAAATCGCCCTAACTGCTCATTTTCCTGGATTCGACCGAGTCACGGACCTTCCCCATGGACACACCACTGACGGGGACAGTCCCCACTTTCTTAATTGATATGGACATTAAGATTTTCGGTTTAATTGCAGATCTAAATCAGCAGGCCTGCGCTGTTGGACAAAAAGTTTGAATCGATCAATTCTTATATTTATACAATATTTGTTAACCCAGTCAATAAAGCAAGGTATTTAGTTGTCCATGTCAAAGCCGTAATTTTGCCTCATTAGATCTAGAACCTACGGCCAATAAATCAACTTAAAACTGATAAGAATTCGGGTATAAAATATTTGTAATTCTTATTTATTTTCTAAAACCTACACTCTGTGGGTATTCCAGTTAATTTACTGCAGAATGTTAAGACAACAAAAAAAAAAAACGCATCTATCAGATACTTTAATTAACAACTATTTATATAATTTCTTCCAGTTACATGTCCTTTATTTATCTTTTAAATCTTAAGATTAATATTTTGCTGAATATCTTCAGCTGTATCACTAAATCGCTTTTAATAAGTCAATTAACGGGGGTTATTATTATTACCCGGTCGTTACTTCAGCTTTAAAAGACAAATGATCTCTCCAAATAAGCCGACGTATTCCCAGACGGCATTCGAACCGAGTCACAATTATTTTGGAGAAGATTTCGAATAAGCTTCATATAATGGCCGTAAACATTTATAGTATAAAACGATAGTCTAATTATATGTTGTTCAAGTCAGTGTATTATGCCATCAGTTATTAAAATTAGATGAAAAAATTATTACGGCATCATAATTCAATTATGGCTACTGAAGCACGTGCCATTTTGTGTTACACTGACTTCCAAAAGTAATGCAACGAAAAAGCAAAGATATCTTTAGATAGTTCAAATCTTATTCACCAAATGTTCAACAGAAATTCTTCTTTCGTGTAACACGATTTTCATAAAATATATGTGGATCAGTTCCAGCCAAAGCGTAAAGTAGCTTCGGGGCGAAGACTGAAATAGAACGGGCGGAGGAGCATATCTTTTTTGGTTCTCGTGGAATATTTCTTTTGAAGGGCAACGTCACATGTGGGCAGCCATACTCGTCGGGCAGATTCTCAGAGAGAGGCCTGGCAGCCACAGACCCAGGTGGGGCGGTGGGGGGGGGTGGTTAAACCTGGACCGAAGGGCGGTTTCTCGGCAATGGAGACAATCCGAGGGGGACGGATATATTGCCCGAAGACCGGTTCGAGGTCGACCAGGGGTCACAACCCCACCAGACGGTCGATCGCCGCCTGCCTGCCACTTTGGGGCTCGACGAAGCAGAAGTCTAGCACCGACCCAGCCTGCATCTGATCCCTGCGTTGCCATAGAGAGGCTGGTGTCTGCCTCGACCGTACGCAGGACGAACGCCGCACGATGCGTATCCCCGTGACCCTCCGCCGTGAACAGGAGTGGCTGAGCTGGCGCCGTGAGCGGGTGACTTGGGCACCACGTGACCGGAGCCAGGTTCTCTTTACCGAGGAGTCAGGACGTAGCCTCGAGTGTGACTCACGACGCGTACTCATCGGAGGGAACACCGGACACGCAACCAGCCCACAAACAATATTAGAAGGGATCGCTTCGGTGATGGGACCTGTATATGTTTTAGAAAGGTACTTTGAAAGGCACAGGGTCGAAATTCTGGGATCCTATGTAAGACCATACACAGTTGGAATTGGAGATGACCACGTGTTCCTGGACGATAACGCTCCGTATAATATTGGCCAATACGTTCTTCTGAGCTAAATCCTATTGATAATGCTTGAGATGCTCTACAAAGATGTGTCGCCTACTTCCAGTCCAACCCACTCCAACATTACTCCAAGAACGGAAAACGTCTGTGCTAAAGAACGGACTACTGTCTACCGCTTTCTTTGATAGAATGATAAATACCGTCAGGAGGGGAGGGAACCATTCGTCCTATCGACCGCATCTAATTCATTATTGCTGGCACTCCTTATATTAGAATTCCTTTTTTGTTTCCCGATTTGGTTTCCCTTCCCCCCCCTTTACATCCGTCTAAAAACTATTTGTAATGTACATACTTGTTTGAGGTTCATCGTTTGGTTAACGAAACTTTAATTATTTTTGAAATTTAAAAAACAAAAAAGAGTTTCTGTTTGTTGCTTAGCTTTTAAAAAATTATTCACACCAGCATTAATTACTCCGTGAGGAGTTCTGTCCCTGCGGTGCGATGTGCGCGTGTAGAGTTCGTTACTCGTGTTGCCGCGGACTAACACTAAATTGTGGTAATAATATTTCGAGTTGCGTACAGACTTTCATGATCGCTTTTTGTTATCTTTACAGAAGAACTCGCGACACGATGGCTGCTTCACCCTGAAACAATGATCTTTTTGCTGAGAATAAATCGCGCAAAATATACATTATATATATAAGAACATGCTTAGAATTAATCTGGCAATAAAAACAATTAAATGAGAATTGATATAATCGATTCACTGTAGTTCAACTTCCTACGATGGGTTACTGTCTCCTCAAAAGATGATTAATGCTCTAGAAAACAAATAGATAAAGAGATAAGTAGAGAAATCCCATTTTGGTCGCTGCTGGCTGTTGGCAGCTATCTTGGCTGTCAGCTGGTATCGCAACTTATCTTGGTGAATGATTGCACCAGTTCTACGGTTAATACTCCACCAAATGAACAAATAAATAACCCTAAAAGAACAGGATGGCTTCTAGAAACTGTCCGTATACTGTTGTTTTGCCGGACATTCGCTAGATTCAGCTCTGGGACATCATCCAGCGTTTGTCCGGGTATCGCGATTACCTGTGTTTTCGCCATGGAGTTTCTGACCGCGTGAGAATTGAACATTTTCCACTGGATCTTCCTGTGTTCAGAGCGGCTCTCGTTGTCTTTCGTCCCTCTTCGTTAAAACGGAACGTTAACTATTTATTATTGTTTTGAATTTTAAGGAGCACTCACGGTTTTTTGAGATGGCAACCGCGTTGGGTCTCAGCAGTCCCGGCCTCGTTAACTGACATCCATGGCAACGAGTTCTCTCCCTTGCTAAACATGGAGTTTTCTTTTTAACTGCTGCGCTGCTAGAAAATATTGACTGTTTTCCGAGTAAGGGCGAGAAAAGGAGCAAAAGAAGTCAGTTCACTACATGTGAGGATGGAACCAAGGTGCTCTTGCTCGACGGAGATTCGTTTCCTCTGAAGACCTTGTTGATTCCCTCCTCCCCCGTTTCCTTTCCAAACGGAACAGTACAAATGAATAAATCCACATCTTTATGTGTTGTTCCGACTAACGGATACCATTTTCTCAAAATTAATAACCCCGGTGATCGCAGATCGGGTCATATGCATATTAAACAACTCTAACGTGCAATGTCGTTAAAATAAGCAATGGATTTAGGAAAAAATTTGAAAAAAGCGAAACTTTGCACGAACGGTAAACGTTATTCTTCCTACTGATCTGTGTTGCCTGTTGGTCTTCACGATTTCGTATTTCCGTGAATTTATCAAAAAAACAAATTTTTTTAAAAAAATATAATCAGTAAATGCAGACTTCATAATTGCCCTGTTTTCTAGTTGTAAAGATACGTGATGCTCACTTTCTCTGGGAACTACGCATCTTTATGTGTGGGAAGTTTAATATCGTGGATGTAAAAGTAGCTTACCTGCCCACGCCTTTCACCTTTGACCTGGCGTTTCCGATCGCTCACCGTCACTTACAATAAGGCTATTCCGGGTACCGGGAGAGCAAACAAGACAGGTGGAGAAGATACCGGGTCTTCGGAAGTGCCAGAAATTGGATAAATCGCTGCAGACATTTGTTCGCCTCGAGATCGCGAATTGTTGGCATTTCTGAGATGGTGAGAGTTTGTGTGTGTGTGTTTTTTTTTTTAAATCTGTCAAAAAGGGGTGGAAGAGAAACGCTTTCGGTTGGTTTTTTTTCCTGTGACAGTTCGTCCGACAAATTTCCAGTTAATAGGAAACAAAATATTTCCTTCAGGATTTTGGAGGGCGGAAAAAATGCTGGCAATAACTGATTATCAGAATTAACCTGTACGTCTTAGTTCTGGCTCGTATTTGATATGAAGGCTGGTAAGTAAGCTCTTGGATGGAAAAAGAAAATTTACTTTTTTTTTTTAAAAAAAAAAATGACTTCATTTCCCTTTTAGAGACGATCGCTCATCACCAAGACTTAAAGCTTTTCGACAAAACCCGTGAGTGTTGTCGTTACAGGAACTAAAACAATTCCCAGCTTTCTAGGGTCGGCAGTTTAGCAGTCACGAGGAAGAAGAGGAGGGGGAAAAAAACCCATCGTATTTCGTTCGGGGGTATCCAGGGAAGAAAGATGGCTGTCAATATTATCCTTTAACTGATTAACATCAGCGCCATGAACCACACCTGCCGGTAACTTATCCTACTCGTTAACAACTGTATTACTAAAAAATAATAATATAATTGCAGTAATACAGTCGACCCCCGCGTAATCGCGGTTCGGCATTCGCGGCCCCGGTTATTCGCGGAATTTTCCTTAGAACCTAACTAATAATTGTTCGTGGAAACCCCCGCATATTCACAGAATCGCAAATATTTTCCGAGATTTTTTTATGGCTTTTTTGTGGCAATATATATTTTTTCACGCTTTTTAAAACTAAATTATTAATAACAATATAATTTACTAATTCTGTAATATAAATACTAACGTAAATTCAGCAAAATAGCCAATCCGAGAGCGTTATCCATTTCTCCTCGCTGCTGATCAGCTGTTGCCCATGAGGCGCTGTCTCGGGCAGATGCAGCCCAGCAGCCCCGCATCATCCCAGTTTACCGCGTGTAGCTATCTCGAGTGTTTCTCTGAGTGTTGTATTTTTATTAAATTATTATTATATATAATTTTATTATATTTTACGCTATATTTTGACGTTTATAGGCATTTTTATGGACCACGTCCAATATTCGCGGTTTTTCACTCTTCGCGGGTGCTCAAGGGACGTAACCCCCGCGAATACCGGGGGACAACTGTAGTGTTAAAGTGTTTGAATATTAGATAACCCGTGATTTCTGTCCTGTTATACGGTAGAGAGACACGCGGTTAAAACCCACCGTTATTTCGAATAATGAAAAGATCAGATCCGCAAAGTCTGAGTTTTAGTCATTTAAAAGAACCGATAGTGAATTCTAAATTCTCAAGACTTGGAAATATCCTAGTGACTCCTTTTGATGCATCGGTGTTTTTTCTCAAATAAGGCCGCCACTCTTGCCGCAGCACTTTAAGATGTAGACGAACCACGATTGGTTAATACTCCGGTTAATTATCCCTAACGTTCTGATTCCCTTTGTCTGCTGATGAAACGCATTGCTGTTCGATCTATCTAGTTACCAGAGAACGCATGATCCAGTTTAGAATTACCCATAATAATAGCATAATAATAATAATAATAATAATAATAAAATAATAATAATAAGAATAATTAATAAAATAATCCAGTTTAGAATTAACAACAACAACAACAACCTTAATAATAAGAATAATAATAATAATAATAATAATAATAATAATACAATAATAATAATAATATTAATAATACAAAACAACAACAAACAATAATAATAATAATAATAATAATAATAATAATAATAATAATAAATAATAATAACTGTTTTATTGCCAGTTTGGATACATTTTTAATAGATTATTAGTAACTACGAACTATTGTTTTCTTAATAATGTATTAAAAATTGAACGTTGTCTCCAACTTCATTCATAATTTCAGAATTGTGTGCGCGGACGTTCTATACTTGCTAACAAACTCTGGCCCTAATAACGATTACAGCTTTAAGTATCCCCCAGCCCCGTGAAAACGAGGTTTTCGGCCAAGAAGAAACAGTGAGGAAAAGACAGACATTCGCAGAAGTTCTTGATGTTTCACGAACGCAATCATGTGTTCATTAAAAATGGACTTGCAATAGAAACCGTCACGTGGACCAGTGGCACGCGCAGAATTCGGCGGAGCCCGAAGCAGTTGTACGGACTTTCCCGAAACTTTGAATGTTTTTCATGAATTTATAAATGGGGTTCATGAATATTTTTTTTAAAAAAAAAAAAAGGATTCATATGCTAAGTTGCGGGATGAAGAAACATTTATGAACCTTCAGGGACGCGAGAAAACGCCTACTGTTTTGACAGGAAACTTAATTCGGGAGAAAGTATATAAAAGGGTCCAGACCAGAGCTTTTCCCCTCCCCTGACGTCACCGCAGGAGAAAAACGTCAAGTCAGGGTTGTAGTCCTTCGCAGAGGGGCCACTGAATGAGCCGACCGACATCTTAACCTGCCTGCGCACCTGTCAGGACTAGTGACGTAGTCATAGACGGCAGGGCCCGACACCGGTCTTAGCAGTTTATCGCCATGCAATGCGTACATCACATTTGCTGCACCACGGTTGTCTCCCTTTTAAATTTGGTCCCCCGTCCGTACCGTTTTGTTATATACCATTAAACTCTAAATAACCAATTCGACGAAACCCTGACAAATATACTAAGGTTTAAATGTATGTAAAAAAAAAAAAAGAAAAAAAATAATAATAACCTAAACAAGCCAGGGAGGAAGAAACTTTATCCATGCACAGTGTCCGGTTCATTTCCATCTTTCTAAATTTTATATAAATTTTTAAAAAATAAAACATGAGAGTAATAAGTCATCTGCGCATCACGAATGCTTTCTCTCTCTCTTTTTTGGGGAACAATAACACAAAGTAAAGCAAAATACTATTAAAGAAATCTTGAAAAATTGTTGACAGGGACGTGAATGAAAAAATAAAGTATCGTGATACTTCACGAAGTCAGCAGATCTGTTTCTAAATGCTATCACTTCAGCTCTTTGTCAAATTGAGTGAGGGAATAGCTGCTCTGAGAGCTCGAGATCGAGCTCGAGAGAGAGAGAGAAAGGATCTCTAGGCAGCTTCCTAGATCTCTAAGCTAGAGCTCCTCTAGAGATTATCTCTCGCTGAGAGCAGAAAGAGATCTCTCTATCTCGAGATAGCTAAGATAGATCTCTAGAATCTCTATCGATAGCTCTCTCTCTCCCTTCCCCATCTCTCTATCTCTCTTCTCTATCTCTCTCCTCTCTCTCTCTCTCTCTCTCTCTCTATCTCTCTCTCTCTCCTCTCTCTCTCTCTCTCCATCTCTCTCTCTACTCTCTTCTCTCTCTATCTTCACTCT
>JACATO010001793.1:0-17696 GCA_018389105.1 Nautilus pompilius | reverse complement strand
GACGGCCACAAGATGGCGCGTCACACGTTGAGCTAATCCGTCAGGCCGGCCTCGGTAGAAGTACCCTCTCGTTCAGTACCGAAGCCTTTTGAAGGGTTACAGCTATGCGTCCCCGTTAAAGCAGGGTTTGGTTTGTTTTGTTCTGTTTTTTTAAAAAAAAATCTAGTTCAGGAGAAAGGATAGCAGACCTTTCGATCGTTTTCATTTCGGCCGTATCCGGTCGGTGCGCGTGTGTGTGTGGCGGCCCGACTAGTCGAGCGCTGTTCTGCCGGCATTAACCCGAGCCGCGAGAAGCCAGAAGACGAGCAAACAACGACAGTGTTGTTCGGATCTGCCGTTAAATAAACGGGAGAGACGACGGATCGGTGGGGAGAGGAACATCCAGATGCCGCCGATCGCGGAAGGTAAACACTGCCAGGGGGTGGGGCCCCGGAAATCGATCAGAAGGTTTGCGCCACGGAAGCGTCCGATGTGACAAAGTGGGCGCGGCCGCCGAGTTAGATACGAGAACTGAAGATTTATGATTTATATTTCTCATTTAGTCGGTATTTTTTTTAAAAAGAAAAGGGGGGGTGAACGGTTTACAAGGTGGAAGCCAGGAAATTTACTACGATGTGACGTCATTAGTTCCGTGACGTCAGACGTACCGTCGGTGAGTCCCCCCCCAGTATACTGGGGCACGAAAGCCTGTGGATATTCCGCTGAATGTTAGGCTGAGTGGGTCTGAAGTTGCGCAAACGTCGGAGGACAAAAAAAAGAGGGGCTTCCTTAAGCGAATTTATTCGTGATGTGCTGCATCTAACTTTGTTTAATAATAAATTAGTTGATTGTGTTTCTTCTTAAATCGAATTTATATATATATAGGGTAAATATTAAAGGGACTCTCAGAAAATCTGTGCATCTCTCTTTTGGCGTTTAGCTCGTTGACTGCTGAACTCATCGCAAGAGGACATTCTGATCGCCCCCTTTTCAACACCTAGTTACTGAAAATGATTTCTTACAGCGAAAAAAAAAGGGGGGGACGATTTAGAAAAATCTGATGAGCCGAATATCAACGCCTAAACCAAAAATTGCGACATTGGTATCACTTGAAGCTTCTTTTCATTAAAATAACCACCTTTCATATGCATAGCTGCTGCACATATTCTAAGCGACCCCTTCAATACCTTTTTCCTCGCAAGTAATCCCCGTTTATCATGGCAGTAGTTCCATTGCTGACTAACATAGGTCTGGGTCTTTCCCCCCTGACGCATTTAATGGTTTTCAGGTCCGGAGATCGAGGAAACCAAACCACGGCTTCAAGAATTCCTTCCAATTAATTGCGTATCGAGCTTTTTCCATGTCCTTTAAATTATTATTTTGTGTTGCAACATAAAGCCTCCGATTATCAAAAAGTCTTCTTATACTTTATACCGGGGCTTTCTTCTAAAATTCTGCCATTGCTTGGAACCAAAGAATCCAAACCTGCTCACCCGACCACAATCCACTGCACCAAGGTGTAGTTCAAGTGTCGTTTAGCCCAGTAAAGTCACTTTTCGTTGTTACCTTGCTAAGCGAAAGATCTCCAGCTGCCATTCGCTCTCTGGACCATCCGCTCTCTGGACCATTCACTCTCTGGACCATCCGCTCTCTGGACCATTCGCCCTCTGGACCATTCACTCTCTGGACCATCCGCTCTCTGGACCATTCACCCTCTGGACCATCCGCTCTCTGGACCATCCGCTCTCTGGACCATCCGCTCTCTGGACCATCCGCTCTCTGGACCATTCACTCTCTGGACCATTCACTCTCTGGACCATCCGCGCTCTGGACCATCCGCGCTCTGGACCATCCGCTCTCTGGACCATCCGCTCTCTGGACCATCCGCTCTCTGGACCATTCGATCTCTGGACCATTCACTCTCTGGACCATCCGCTCTCTGGACCATTCGCTCTCTGGACCATTCACTCTCTGGACCATCCGCTCTCTGGACCATCCGCTCTCTGGACCATTCACTCTCTGGACCATCCGCCTCTGGACCATCCGCTCTCTGGACCATTCGCTCTCTGGACCATCCGCTCTCTGGACCATTCACTCTCTGGACCATCCGCCTGTCGATGATTGAAATGCTGACGTTTTTCGAGCCAGAAGCTTATCTTCTCGTTCTTCCTCGGCCCTTAAAGTTCATGGCTGAGTCAGCCGACTTCATTCAACAAGTGGCTCACTTGAACTGCCCCCTCCCTCCACAATTTTACATTTAGAATAAACAACTTTACAAGACTAAAAATGGAATTTCGTTTGTAGGTGCCATTCCATCTGCTTAACAAAGCAATATCAATCAGTCATCGATAATGAGATCCATTATCATTTATACGAAAGCATAGTATGAGCTAACAATTACCTTAATTAGTAGCAAGAAACAATATCGGATTGCGGATGTGAGTCGAGTCAGTTTGAAAATCAAACTGCCTCTTCCTTTCTTCTCAAACTGGAGCGTACAGATTACACCTCTCAACGAGAGTGTGCGACCCTCACGACAGGCAAAGGGTCGCCACCTGTCAGCCCAGCCGCCGCCGTCGACTCCGCTCAGAATGGGCGGCGCCTTAACTACTTCCGGATTACATTTTTCCAAAACCGACAGAAAACGGCTTCGTTTTCAACACCGGAAGTCCTTTAAAGATGATTTTAAAAAAACCCAATTTTTTTTTTGTCTAAAATGTGATTAAGTTTAGTTTAGTTGTCATTTGAAGGCAGGAATGCAAATCCCTTTCCCCGAGAAAGGGAAAGTGTCTGTCAATACGTTAAAATTACCTGGCGCTATTCCTTCAAAACGACCAATGGCGTCCATTTGTTTCATTCATTTCTTTTATTGCCGAAAACTGTTCTAATTTCTGGCTTTGATAATGTACTGTTTAGCGATTTATAACTGTCTCTTGTAAACAATTTTCTAGTACATAACCCCCCTTTTCTTTTCTTTATATATATATACAGGTGCATCTCAAAAAATTAAAATATCGTGGAAGAGTTCATTTTTTTCCATAATTTAATTCAAACAGTGAAACTTTCATATATTCTAGATTCATTACATAAAATGAAATATTTCAAGCCTTTTTTTGTTTTAATTCTGATGATTACGGCTTACAGATCATGAAAATAAAAAATTCACTATCTCGAAATAATAGAATATTTCATAAGATCAATAGAAAAAAAAAGGATTTATAATATAGAAATGTCGAACTTCTGAAAAGTATGTTCATTTATGTACTCAATACTTGGTCGGGGCTCCTTTTGCACGAATCACTACATCAATGTGGTGTGGCTTGGAGGCGATCAGCCTGTGGCACTGCTGAGGTGTTATGGATGCCCAGGTTGCTTTGATAGCGGCCTTCAGCTCGTCTATATTTTTGGGTCTGGTGTCTCATCTTCCTCTTGACAATACCCCATAGATTCTCTATGGGGTTCAGGTCAGGCGAGTTGGCTGGCCAATCAAGCACAGTAATACCATGGTCAGCAAACCAGTTACTAGTAGTATTGGCACTGTGGGCAGGTGCCAAGTCCTGCTGGAAAAGGAAATCAGCATTTCCATAAAGCTTGTCAGCAGACGGAAGCATGAAGTGCTCTAAAATATACTGGTAGACGGCTGCATTGACTTTGGACTTGATAAAACTCAGTGGACCAACACCAGCAGATGACATGGTACCCAAAATCATCATTGGAAACTTCACACTGGACTTCAAACAACTTGGATTCTGTGCCTCTCCACTCTTCCTCCAGACTGTGGGACCTTGATTTCCAAATGAAATGCAAGATTTACTTTCATCTGAAAAGAGGACTTTGGACCACTGAGCAACGGTCCAGTTCTTTTTCTCCTTAGTCCAGGTAAGATGTTTCTGGCGTTGTCTCTGGTTCAGGAGTGGCTTGACACCAGGAATGCGACACTTGTAGCCCATTTCCTGGACACACACGTGCCTGGTGGCTCTTGATGCACTGACTCCAGCTTCAGTTCACTCCTTGTAAAGCTCCCTCAAGTTCTTGAATCGGCTTTGCTTGACAATCCTCTCAAGGCTGCGGTCATCCCTCTTGCTTGTGCACCTTTTCCTACCACACTTTTCCCTCCCAGTCAACTTTCCATGAATGTGCTTTGATACAGCACTCTGCAAGCAGCTAGCCCTTTCAGGAATGACCTTCTGTGGCTTACCCTCTTTGTGGAGGGTGTCAATGAGTGCCTTCTGGACAGCTGTCAAGTCAGCAGTCTTCCCCATGATAGTGATTGTGTGTACTGAACCAGACTGAGAGATTCATGGTATTTATACTGCATAAATAGTGATTTACTCAAACTCGAAATGGAATATTCTAATATTCTGAGATACGTTTTTTTCTATTTTAGGGGGCTTTAGGCCGTAATTATCAAAATTAAAATTAAAAAATGCTTGAAACATTTTAGTTTACATGTAACGAGTCTAGAATATGTACAATTTTCACTTTCTGAAATAACTGACCAAAATATTGAACTCCTCCGCGATATCCTGATTTTTTGAGATGCACCTGTATATATATATATATATATATGACTCTTTAAGACCAGGAAGTATGAGAGTAAATCTATTTGAACCCCTTTCTGGGTCATTTTTTTTTTTTTAAATTAAGGACTTAAAAATTTCGTTTCGTTGTTATGCAATGTCCCATTTTTGTAACCACCACTTCGCCACAGAGGGTCAAAGATCAGTTAAATGTAGAGTGTCTCTCTTCTGTTTTTTTGTCTGTCTGGAAAACTTTTGCATTTTAATTTTTCTAAATATTTTACTCTTATAAAAAAAAAAAGAATAAATAAATAAATAAAAACACAAAGAGGAGAGAGAGAGAGAGAAGCAGTTTTTCGTGTTCGGAATAATGCGAAAGTACGGACAGAAACTGCTCGACTCTGGCCGGGGATCGCCAAAATTACTCCTCGGGACGAAACCGATACGGACACAATTTATTCGGATGTTCGAACGACAGACTCTCGTTAATTAAACGTCGGTCTGGAGGCGTAAATTAGTTCAGAAGAAAAAGCCATGCTAACATTTACACCGACGAAACAGCGAACTCCGAGGCTTTCCCCTTTTTGTGTTCTCTTCTGTTTTTTTTTTGTTGTTGTTGTTGTTCTTGCTTATCCGCGAACAGTTAGGAGGATGGGGAGGAAAGACGCGACGTCTATGTAGATACAAAGCCAACAGCCGATACAAACAGGCGACCCCCCCCAAACCATACGACGCTCCCGGCTATTTCGGGTCGTCCTCTTCTCTTTCTCTCTCCCCCCCCTCTCCTACCCCTGTCATCTGGAAGCAATACAGATACAGCGGAGTTCGAGTTTATTTGCAGACATTGGTTCAGATCTTATTAAACCGTTCAGAAGCGTAAACACTTTGTCCGTTGAAGTTACAGGTACACAATGCATCCTCGCCGTCCTCCCGCCAGTTTACGAGCAGTGGGAAAAGCCTACCTGTCGATATTTTGCATAAAGCACCGGGTGTTGCGACTGGGATCACGCAGGTTCCCTCTGCTAAGGCACGTCAAAGAATCACACCTGTTTAGCATCATAAAAAAGAAAAGGAATCTATTGTTTCCGAATTTAAGTACTAGATATTCATGAAGCATATTTCGAAACTGCGTTTACTGATGTCTCAAAAGGATGAGCTTATCTCCTAAACAGTTTGAAATTTAGCTAAGTGAACACTTAAAATTCGCTTATCTTTACCGAATTTGTACCTTAATTTTTTTTTCAGTTTCTCAACCCTACCCCAAGCAAATCCGAAAACTTCAGATATCTGTTTAAATCTCTCTCTAAAACAAAGTTACACCTTAGAATAAAATATCAGCATTTTTGCTTATTTTATGTTTGTTTGTTCTTCAAGTATTAAAAAAGTAATGTTTTTTTAAAAATAGTTTTCGTTAATACTGTAAATGTGTATTTTTTTTTCTTCCTTCTCTTTTTTTTGTCTACTTAAAATCTCGTTTCTTGGTGGATTGTTTCCTCTCTTCTCTCTTCTTGCTGTACTGACGTCATCTCTCTCTCTTTCTCTCTCTCTCTCTCTCTCTCTCTCTCTTTCCCTTTCTCTCTCTCTCTGTACTGACGTCATCTCTCTCTCTCTCTCTCTTCTCTCTCTCTCTCTCTCTCTCTCTCTTTCCCTTCTCTCTTCTCTCTGTACTGACGTCATCTCTCTCTCTCTCTTCTCTCTCTCTCTCTCTCTCTCTTTCCCTTTCTCTCTTCTCTCTGTACTGACGTCATCTCTCTCTCTCTCTCTTTCCCTTTCTCTCTGTACTGACGTCATCTCTCTCTCTCTCTTTCTCTCGTATATGAACCTATGTTAAAGAGGAAATAACGTATTTAAAAACTCCAAACATTTCGGTACCTCAAAACCTTTTGTCTTTAGAAACAGTGTTTTAAGCTGCCTGCATAAACACTTACGGACAAGCTCACTAGCCTGGAATTCCCAATCTGCGGGTCAGATGAATATCAGCGGATACTACTAAACAATTTAAATCTTTTGTTTTCGTAAATACCAGAAAGATATTATATTCAAAAGTTTTTTTTTTTTTTTTTTTCAGATGTTGACAATACTTTCCTGATGCAAGGGGATATTCTGATGGACGTGGTAAGCACACTTTTCTTTATTTGCTTGATTATTAGAAACAGATGTAAAATAGATCATAGCCACAAAGTACTGGCTATTTGCTGTTTAAAAAAAAGGGGGGGCAATGCGTGACCTCTAGCGGCAATTTTCAGCCGCAAGACGGGTGTATGGTGCCACCCTAGCGTTCACTCTCTCCAAAATAAGCAAAAAGCTACGATGATGATAAACGCGCTGAGAGAACGGTTTTAACTGATGTCTCCTTCCGGTTTCAGTCTGTATGGATGCGATCTTCAACAACGGTGGAGCTAAGAAACAGCATACACGTGCGTCTCTCGCATACACACACAAACGTGTACAATGTATATACTCATAATGTTAGATCGTGCAGAATGATAATTAAAACGTAGAAAACTCAATCTAAAAACCCATTGCCAGAAATGTCTTACCTGGGACACTTTTCCCAAGATATTTACGCGACTACCTGACCTCGACACAGGATGAGTCCTGCTAACAACAGAGGATTCGAATACCTGGAGGAAAATACTTCCGGCAGCGGAGCCGACCGACAGTTCCGCTAGTTCGGTGAACAAGGCTACTGCTAAACTTGGTGTATCCTTTCTCTCTTTACTACCTCCGCGGTAATCGAACCCCAAGCGATCCAGCGCCGGACACGGTCCCATCTCGCGTGGCTGGGTTAGGGTTATGCCCCCACTCCCCTTGTTCCGTATCTGAGAGGGAAGGAAGGGCCAGTCGCCAAAACAGACACGCCAGTGTTCTTCGGAGCCTGGTTTGATAATTAATCAGCGTCTGCATAGAGAAAGCCTTACCTGTTCAATCCAAAGTTATCCCGTCTTACTTCCGTATGGCCATCTGCGTCTTAGACCCCCACATTATCCGAGCTAATTCATTAACAGCGCTCAGCTGTTTGCCGAGCATTCCTAAGTTCATATCCACGACATGAAACGGAAAGAAAACTATTCTTTGGCCGGTTTGTTTCCCTTTCGCATTTTTTAACGTTTGGTTTGTATAATTAATTCTACAGCGAACAATATAAGAACGTTTAAGTTCCATTTGGCTGATAGAATCGCGGGCTTAAGCCTTTTTCTTCTCCAGGGAGACGAGACCATACGCGAACAAACATACTGGTTTGTTTGTTCATGGATCTCACGAAAAACCAAACGGGGCTGAGGTCAGCATTGCCAAACGAAACGAAACTTCGAGTTTGAAGCGAAGAAGATCTCCACCTTAATAGAATATATATATATATAGTTGTTACCGTTCACTATTTCTAAGGGTTCTTAAACGACAACGTCACCCGTTAACCCTCCCCCTCCCTGTTAATGTCGCGTGGCGAAATGAAATGAAGTGGTAGGCAAAATTAGCTAGGTTCTCACAGCACCTCCTGATCGGTTCCTGATCGGTACAGATTTCGGAGTTGATCGTTTATACACGTGACACGCCTCTCGCCCCCCTCGCTCTCTCTCTCTCTCTCTCTCTCTCTCTCTCTCTGTGAACGAAGGCAAGAGTTAGCGTCGCTTCTTAGTCTGTATTCTCCGTGGGCGGCTCGCCCTTTGTGCGAAGGAAGAAATATTCCCCACCCCCCCGTGTTTGTCACTAAAGCCGTTTGTTGTTGGTTCAGTTCCCGTGCGTCCACCGCGGAACCGGCGATACGATGGGTCGCGATTTTCAAAAGTTGTCCGGAACCGGAGCATCCTACTGAGATCCACCAATCCGTTCCTGGTAAATCCGACTAATCTCCCGTTTAGGTTCTCGAATTACGCGCCATTAATGAAAAGGAATGGCGATACAGACGATTTTGCATTAAATTGGGCCTCGTTCTCGAATTTCACTGGTTTCCGAATGCCTACAGTGACGTATTTTGTGTGTATTTCCGCCAGAGACGGAGTGCCGTGAGGGATCACAGCAACGTGTGGCTGCGTCGGATTGTACCGTACGTGGTGGACGCGTCCTATTGTGAGTATGATGACTTTTGCTTTTATCTCTCATGCGGCAAAAAAAAAAAATCGAATTGATGTTGTTCAATAAAAAATAATAAAACTTGGAAGTTGAAAACAACAACAACGACTTAGTGTGGTAGGGAAGGGAAAGGGAGACAACCTCGGAAAGATAACAGTCTCTCCTCTCCCCCCCCCACCCAAACACAAAATGAGGTGTCTTACAAGAGGAAGCGAACTATCAGCGAATCTACCCGGAAGTAATTCAACGTGAAGTGTACGCGTGCACCTCGGATTCTTCCGACGACACAGGATTAGGAAACGTTCGGAGCGATGCTTCAGGTCGATCCGGTCAGGATCCTGGTGTGTATGCAACCTGAGATGTAAAAGAGCGCCTTGAGGCAGCAGCTCACTAATGCAGAATCGCGGCTCTGTCTACGAGAAGGAAGGATGCTGCGAACGTCTTCTAGGTGAAGTCACTTTCGCGGTGCAAGCTCGCCATTGTTTTCAGGGCAGCGATTAACCTATATATAGGATTTAACCAAGCAGAACGCCATGTTGCCCCGAGTGATCCAACCTCCGGCTACGACAGGTTTTTCTTTTCTTTTTTCTCCTTAAACTAAAGTTTACCCTGGCAGCATTTATCGCTGATTTCCCGGAAACATCTACGTCTCCCGTGATTCCGCGTGCCGAAGGTTTAATTGAAGCGAAGTAGATTTCTGAGCATTGGGGTTAGAAGGGGCAGACACGGGTGAATGCTTCCCAGCGGCAACATGAAGATCGCTTTATATTTCTCTTTTATATAGTTCTGCTAGAGATCAGGGTCGTCGAGGCCGTCAGGGGGAGCTGAATGTTAGACTGAAAAACCGTCTCAAACGTGCCAAGCTAGACTTCCATATCCTTCTTTCTAGAAGACCACAAGGAAGCAACACACACTCACACACACACTCATACACACACTCACACTTACACATACATTCATACACATAGTCACGCACACTCACGCACACTCATACATACTCTCTCACTCACACTCACACACTTACACACACTCACACAGAGAGACGCACACTCACACTCACACTCATACAACACTCACAACTCGTACACACACTCACGCTTACCACACACTCATACACTCACACTTACACATACATTCATACACACACTCACGCACACGCACGCACACTCATACATACTCTCTCATTCACACTCACACTCACTCATACACACACACACTCACACATACACTCACACTTACACATACATTCATACACACACTCACGCACACGCACGCACATTCATACATACTCTCTCATTCACACTCACACTCACTCATACAACACACACACTCACCACCACACACATACCACACACACACTCAACATACACAGAGACACACACAAGCATCTAACTTTAAAAACCAGAAGGTAAACACAAAAGATAATCTCTGAGAGCATTGGACTCCTTGGATTATTAAACTGGAAACTCTCAAATTGGCTGGACGAAGACGATGCTGAAATCCAAAAGTTGCTGAATGAGAAGTAAGGCTTATATCTGGCCCGGCTAAACAATACAACATTAGAGACTAACTAGATTAGTCACAGTAATTTCCAAACCAAACTAAGAACCGCTATGCGAGGCATTTGGTAGAGCGGAAGATCATCTGAAGTCCAAAAGGTATCGCTGATAGAAAGAACAGGAAGAGGTTCTGTCACGGTCGCTGATTTCTGTTTGGGTCTCAGTTCAGTGGCCCGTTACCTATCTGAGAGCCGACAGATTGGCTCTCCTGACATACAACAAAAAAACCTTAGACAGGTGGGTGAGCCGAACACTCGAGAAACCTTCTAAACCGAGAATCCAAAACAGATGATAGGTTATTGAGCAGATGTTCCAGCACAACATCAAGGGGAGGAGCCCTCACAACAGAAACCAAGATATTCCGAGAGTAACAGGCTATAAAATTATTAAATCACTTTCTGGTAAAAATCCACCTGGTTTTGATGGTCATGATGAAGTCGGCAAAATCTCGAGGACAACAATCCAACGCAACATCTGACAGAACTCTTCCAACAGAGGACTGCGTGACGAATAAACCCCTTTGCGAAGACGCCTGCATCATCCATCTATTCAAGGGGAAGGTAAACAGGTATGTGACAACGACTGTGGAACATCGCTACTGGCAAAATTATCACAAGAATCACCCTTAACCGTTTTACCCGTTACATCTGCCGAAGAATTCCTGCTTGACAGCCAGAGCGGATTCATGAAAGGTGAAGGGACCACTGACGCTGTCCTTGCTGTCCGTCAGCTCCAGGAGGTTTTGAGAGCAAAAGTCTATTTCTCTTGTCCCTTCGTAGACCCCATCAGGTCCTTCGAGTGAGAGGACCGCTAGAAGCCGCTCTCAGTGGCTAGGTACGTACTCCGCATTCCGGCCTTCACTGCCTGACCGCACTCTGAGATCCCGCGAGCTTTCAGGCTAACCGAAGACAGCAGTGCCACCTGGTAGGTTCCGCGAGTGGCAGTGGGGGAGAAGTGGAATCACCCTCAGAACCAAACTACGAGTGAGTTTACAGAGCTGCAGCCGTTGAGACACGAGCCTCGTTCGGCTGTCATGTCAGGAAAATGGAGCCGGTTGTCTCAGGAAGGTTAGGCGAGCTAGAAAAAGAAAAAAACACTCACGAAGGCCGCTATGGGTGATATAGAAACCGTCTCGTCAGTAAAATCCTAGGCGGAACCGGATAAAAGCGGTGCATTATGGGTAGTCGCCGCAGATTATTTAGGCAGCCTATAAACGATCTTAAACACTTTTTGCAATTATTTAAATTGTACTATTACAATAAACAGGTTTTTTTTTAAAAAAAAAAGTTATTAACGTACTCAGTTACACGAGTCGAATCATCTTTCATATATGATAAATTTCTTACATAACGGTAGAGATATCATATCGTATCTAATAACGTAACTTGTTTCAGGCTTCGAACAGCGGTTGTGATGGATATGGCGTCGTTTCTTAAAAACGTCTCAGCACCATTTGCTTCTGTTATTTTAACGTTTCTAAATTATAATAATAATAATGCTGAAAACCGTTCGCCAGTTTATTTAGCTGAACTTTTAAAATACCCCCCCTTTTTTTTTTCCAGCACAATTTACCAAGCAACAGATTATGTTGGCTTTCCAAGACATGGAGAAATACAGCTGCGTTCAGTTCAAACCACGAGATAACGAAGTCGACTACATCTACATCCGTCCTGTCCAGGGGTAGGTAACTCTGCCGGAAATGGAAGAATGGAGGTTTGAATTTGGCCCAACCGCGAAAACTTTAAAATGCACATTTCGTTAGTTTTAAGTTTAGAAAAATTATTAAGGACAATAAAGAATAAAAAAAACAAAAAAACAAACAGGTTTATTATCTTAGCTAAGGTAGGTATAGTTACTGATCGTTTTCTCCAATTTAGTCGACTCGCGGCTCTTTAACTACAGGTTCACTTCAGAGAAATCGAGGTTCATTAACTGCTGAAATACAACTCCCCCCACCACCACCAACAACAGCTCCCTTACTAGTTTTCCCTAAACACTAATCTCGTCCTCACCATCCACCGTTTTCTTTTTGTTCTTAGGTGTTATAGCCCGGTGGGCCGAAAGGGCGGCCCTCAGGATGTCTCTATCGGAAAAGGATGTGAAGCAAAAGGTACCATCATGCACGAGTTAATGCACGCGCTGGGGTTCTGGCACGAGCAGAGTAGGCCCGACCGCGACAGCTACATCACCATCATATGGGACAACATCGCCGAAAGTGAGTAGACTCAAGTTGTCTTTCTTAGTTGCGCGAGGGGGAGACGACCCCGGTGGCGGAGCGCGAGACCGCGGCGAAGAACGAACCACGCCAAAGTGGGAATCGGACTCAGGCTCTCGGCCTTGGTACGCCAAGGACCACCAAGCCGCCCGATAAATGGCGATAAGCGATCCATTAGGCGAAGCGGAACCTCCTTAATGAATTCAGAACGACGACAGAACTAAAAAAAAAAGCCCGCTTTTTAAAAAAATATAATTAGTAATAAATTTGCTATAAATATTATATAGCTACTATATTTTAAAACAAACACACAAGAGTTGTGCACTACCCTAGAATTTGTTGATTTTTCTTGATAAGGTCGAATTAAACCCGGTTAATTTGCATAATAATTTTATCTTAACGTTTTAAGTGCGTGGATGAATAACCAATGGATAAATAACCAAGATTGAAAGATGTGGCAGATTTAAATCTAACACACGAATACATGATTTCCGAAAAGACACAATAAATCGGGACGGCAAGGATGATTAAATTGGGAGTGCGTATTCAAAAGCACACATTCAGAAGTAGTGGACACAGTCAGTCAGTCAGTCAGGCTAATATGAGCAGACACAGATTTGAAGAGAGATTCTGTTATTGTTAATTTTAGGGTGATGCAGAACTTTTGGCCACAAAGGTACACGCTGACGTGACAAAATAAGTTTTGCCTGATCAGAGTTCCAGCACGAACGTTTTTTTTTTTTTTTAAATATGTTTTGTCGTGTATACACTTTAATCTGTCGTAAATACATGCATGATATCGTATTTTCACTAATAAATAATTTATACACGGGATATTTCATTGGCGAGCTATTAATTATGGCTGGCATACACTATACAAGTCACTCATGGTTTCCCTCGTCTTTCCGCTGTCGTGTAGTACACAAACAGAACTTCAGAGCGTACAGTACTGACGAGATAGACACCCTGGGAGCCCCATATGATTACGGATCCATCATGCACTACGCTCTCAACGCCTTCGCCATTGACCGCAGCAAGTGGACGATTGTGCCCAAACTGGCCACCAACGCCGAGATTGGACAAAGGAAATGGCTGAGCAAGATCGACATTTTCAAGCTGAACAAATTATACAACTGCAGTGAGTATTAGTTAATTTACTTTTGTTGATCTCTTTTTTTTTTTTTTTATGAGAGCGTTAATCTGAAGGGCGATAACTCAAACTCACTTGTTGTTTATATGACCGAGCTTCCCGGCATTCCATGTGAATGCGCCCCGTGCCATCTCGGATTATTCGAACCACACTCGGAGTAACCAGGTTGGCGAAGGGGCTTTTGACCTGACCCGTGTAACGTTTTAACAGCCACACGGAATAAGTGTCCCGAGATAACTACTGACGGCTTATTTTCCGTTTCCCGTTTTTTTTTTGTTTTTTTGTTTTTTTTTTTTAGATATCACCCTGTCCGGCGATTGAGGTTCCTAAGCACGGCTACAAGCAGGGGAGTGATTACAGCGTTGGGAAGACGGTGTACTACTACTGCCCGGCTGGTTACATTCTCATCGGCAGTACCGAGAGATTTTGTAAGAATACCGGTGACTGGTCAGGAAATCTCCCAGCATGCTTGCGTAAGTGTTTCGTTGTTGTTGTTGTTGTTAAGAACGTTGACAAAAATGGGGTGATAATACTTTAAAAATTTTTAAAAAAAATTAGTTAGGGCTTTCCTCCCCCCTTTAATTACAAGTGATAAAACAGAAACTTGCCATAAACATCCAAGTTTGGAAGAGAGCCGTTTTAATCTGGAACCATTAGCAAAATGAATGAGACTGATACATTGTGGCGCATCCTTTTGGGTGGACGAGTTCAGCAGACTTGGCTTGGGGAACTGCAGCCCATTACTTGCACGGAATCTGTATTAGATGGTCCAAAGAAGTGGGATTTACAGGGGACAGTCGTCTAGCGGACCCCAGGCGATCGGTGGGCTTCATGTTTAGTGACTGGCCAGGCCGTAGCTGACTCGCGATGTTCTGAATCTCTTTCCCTCTCTGCGTCGCACGAAGGTGCGGGCTGGTGGTACACCGGTACCCTTTTTGGTTAGACGGGCATTCATACAAATCAGGCAGGCAAGCATCTCCTGAGAATGTTGGTGTATCGGAGAAAATGATAAAAGATCCTTCGCAAAACCTCGAGCTGTGATCATCCACGAAGCAGATCGCACCCCGCACTGTGACAGACAATCTGCCATATTTTGTCGCGGGCTCGCAGATGATTTATTAAAAATATCTATGCTGGATGGTGCCACACCACACCCATACATAAACCCTGTCTGACAACCGCGAAACCCTGGACTCGGTGGAAAAAATTGCCGTGTTCCTAAAGACAAGAGAGCGTGAGCATCTGTAGTTCTCACTGCAGTTGGTGGCCGGTGTTGCTTATGGTACCGAGTGGTTTGTGATTCGCCAGTCTTCATTGTGGGTAACGTCTGATGCTTATCGTGGACAATCCGCACTTGTTTTGCCACATTTGCTGGGGTTCAGTTTCCTCGCTACTTTTAAAAATATGAAGAATCTATTGTGCTGGTTTTGGGTTAACAGGACGCATATGTAGGCTTGGCTTATGGCTTTCCTTGAGCTGGAAAATACTGCGGAGAACTAGTGCCTCAGAGGTCTCCCACTGGCTTCTACCAAGGTCCCATTGCCCACGTACCCACGTGGCTGCCTTTTAAGTCGAGCAGTTTCCACGCCTCCTGGTGGTGGCGTGGCTGTCCGCTCTGCAGGTTGAGGCCTTAAGCTTGCAAACTTGAGACTGAAGTGGTTTACTTAAGTCTCGGTGGTTATACTTACTTATGCCAAATCTCTTCACAAGTAACCAAAGAACCCACGTTTCGTCGATCTTTTACTGCCACCAGCACTAAAAGCACTGGTTTTCGTTTTGCGTGTAATAGCCTTTGTATACAGCTGGGAATGCCAGGCATCATAACTATAGATTGGCTAATTCCAGCACAGCTTGATATTAGTGGGAGGGCATTTCAGTGGCAAAACAGGTGGACAGAAGGAACTGCCAGCTAGTTATAGTCCTGATGATGGCGCGGGTTAGGGTCAAAAGTCTAACTGATAGGCAGTTCTTTCCATTGAGGGAAAACCTTCCATAAGTCATAATGGCTTCCTGTTTCTTGGTAGTAGCTGAACCAAAGTCTTCTTGACGCGGTTAGGGTAAACTCACTGTTTATCAGCCCTCGTTAATAAACAAGCTGATCTTTTAAAGCGACGTCGTAATGTTAAAGGGTTAACCGGAAGATTATAGATCTAGGGTGGGCGGCGGCCAGTGGGTTAGGGTACTGGTCTGCCAAGGCCGAGGGCCCGAGTTCGAATCCAGGTCGGAAAGGGTTCGGTTTTCCATGGTTTCTTCCGAGTGCTCCGGTTTTCCCCTACATTTGAAAAATGAAAATCTGCAGTAAAAGTTTTTCTGCTGAATTCGGAAGTGCCGGACCGCCCCCTTCCCCTGGGGGACGGGCGGGCAGGCCAGGCAAATCAATGATCTCTAGCGGATAATTCATGGCACTACATTCTCTCACAAGTGTTGTCTCCCTTACAGATTTCCATTGTAGAAACTGGTGAAGGACGCAACGACATGGGCTTTAGAGAAAGCGATAGGGAACTCGGCTATATATGTTTCTCGATGTCCCTCCACAAATGTCTCCCCAATACCCCCAATTTAACGGCAGTCGGTTTATCTCCAGCTGATGACGTCGTCTACTGCAACTTTGATAAAGCGGACCTGTGCGGGTGGAGGCAAGACAAGGAGGATGATCTGAACTGGTCGTGGACACATTCGAACACCCCAACGGCGCACACCGGCCCATCTGGAGACTACACCTTGGGCAATTCGCAAGGTGAGGAGAACAGAATCGCGTGAAATTCGTTTGTCTTTCTTGTTTCATTTTGTTATGAGGCTAGAAAAGAATGGGATTTTACAGTATTGATCCAAAACGTTTCCTACTTTTGTATATAATCTTATTATTAGTATTATTATCGTACATTCATAATTAATAGTCATTTATAAGATGAACAAACAAATGTCTAATTAGAGTTACTTCCCCTTAAGACGGTCAGTAAGAAAATAACATGGCTAACAGTTGCTGCATTAAAAAGGAAATCATGAAGCCGGGTCGGATCATCAAAGTTACATCTTACCAATTTTCTACTTCAGATAAAAGGAATTGTCAGCAAACGTTTTACACACACAAAAGAACGAAGTGGAAACAACTATTATATAACTGAAACACACTTCAGCAACAATCGTGATCTATGAAATAAATGTTGTGAATATATGAAGTATATATAGTAAATATTTAAATTGATTATCGTAAATATATATAATAAACACAGAAAATATATGACGAGAATAGTGTAAATATAGAAAGTGTATATCGTCACCGTATGTATTAATGTTTTTAGTTTAGAAAATAAATTAAAAAGGTAACAACGAATAATAACTACAACAAACTTTCACGACTAAACATGACACGCAAACAATTCTCAAGTTATTAAATATGTAGACACGCTACATAGCCACATCAAGAATAGAAACCGGATCATAATTTTAATATAAATTATCTCCAAGTATACACGAGGAATCATAAAGAAACAGGAAGTCAGATAAGAATGAAATATATACGTCGTAAATAATATCCAGAATAAATGTCTTTCATATATTTCTCAGCACGCTGAAAGTACCTGACACACGAACATAAACCAGAAAAATCTCTTTGCTGAGCATCTTTGTTTTTACTCATCCCTGACTTTTATCTTCTAGTAAAAGTTGGTCATGGTGTGGGGCATCTTTCCTGAATGGCGATATTTCTCTTTTGAAGAAGAAGAAAAAAAATGTTGCCGTTGCTTCTTCTTCTTCTTTGAAAAACTTTCGTAAGACAAATAACAAGGACTGGACTAAAATTCAGATGTAAAAGTCTATCCCCTCGCGTCCAAAAGTCTCTTTCTTTGAGCGAAAAGCAAAACCGTCGTGTACACCAAACTAGCGCCTGTAATACGGAAGTTTCTAAGAGCAGCTCGATCGTTCGAACCGCGCAGTGACTTTCGCTTTAACTCTTGGCCCCTTGAACTTCCGACACAGCTTGTGCTGCCTGTCGCGAGCGAAAATGAATTTTTGAAATTTTTTTCTAAATAACGAAAAGCTTTATGTCTGAGGCAAATGTTAAAGGGAAATCCTCGCATATCAACAGCAGCGGTCGCTTATCCGAGAGAAGTTTAAAAAAAAAAGGAAAGTCCACATGGCGACCTTAAAAGTCATGGGTCAATTCGTTTTAAAACACTTCTCTCTGTCTCTCTCTCTCTCTC